>NDGN011512369.1:6038-18331 GCA_002564285.1 Tympanoctomys barrerae
AGGGACAGGCCTGGGTGCCTCAGCTCACACGGTGTCTTGGAGAGCAGTGTGTGTGTGACCCCTGGTGAGGAGCAGCCCGCCCTGTTTAACCTCTTCTTCACCTGGGGTTGTCCCTGCAGAGCCCAGTGTGCTTGGCAGTGCTGCGGGCACCGAGGCTGGCTCCCTGAGGTCCCCTGCTGCAGCAGGTGGGGACATCCATCTCTGCTTGGGCTCGAGGAGCCAGATGAATTAGATGGTTTCCACGCTCTGGCTGAGTCGAGGCCCGGGCCCGCGCACCCTGGCCTGGGCGTCTGCGGCCCTCACACCACCCTGCCTCTTGGCCGGTTCTCCTTCCTCCATCTCCTTCTCAGACGTCGCATCCAGCCTTGGGTGGCCTGGTGACTGGCTGGACACTCCCTGGGACAGCTGGGGAGCTCAGGGCACAGCAGTCGAGAGTCGTAGTCAGCTTTCAGCGCTGACGTGGCTCATTCCACCGCTAAGAAACTCAGGACGTTGGCTGGGCTCCTGACGGGAATCGCTGCGACAAAATAGCTGGCACTGGAGCTTAAAGGAGAGGTTTAGTTTGGTTCACATTTTTAGTCCATGCTCTCTGCTGGCTGTAAAGGAGAAATGGCACGGGGCAAGGGTATGGTGAAAGAAGAGAGCTCGCTCCTTGGTGGCCAGGAACAGGGTGAGCAGGGAGCAACGGGGGGCGGGGGGATTCGCTCTTCCAGTTATCATGCCCAGTGACCCACCTCCAACTGGCCCTACTCCTACCCGCAAGGCAGCTATATTGACTCCACGACTCAGTTACCTTCCAAAAGCCTGGCCTCTGAGCATGTCAGAATTTGGGAGAACATTCTAGTTCTGAACGATAGCACTGGGGTACTTACATGGATTCTTTGGTTTCTACATTGGTTTCCATGGTGAATCATCCAGTTAGTGAACATTGGTTATGTGGTAGGTTTGAGGCAATGTGCTTGGAATACGTGGTAGTTATTACAGATGCTGTTACTGATGCTTTCCTATGTGCTGGGCACCAGGCTGAATATTACACAGAGTGGCTCAGTTTGTCCTTACAGCTGTCTTCTCCATTTTATAGAAAGGGAAACTGAGGCCAAATGAAATTATCTGCCTAAAGTCACAAAGCTGGGTAGGCCCATCATGTCACTGGGTAGCACTGAGTGGTTTTCCTTTGGACTAAACCTGAATGTGAATTGTCATTTAATGAGCGGGCACACATCAGAGGCCCCCACGGTACTCTGCTGCCTGGCTGTGGGCTGGCCTGCCTCCACCTTCCCCAAAGCCGCTCACTGGAGCTATTCCCCTCTGGACTGCACCTGGAGCCACTTGTCCTGGACCTTCCATCTGTAGAGACAAAAGTGAGGCTCTCGGCTCCCTTGTGGCTGTTCACACAGTAGAGGTTTTGTGAAGGCCTTTGCACGGCTCAGCCATGACTGCTGGGGCTGGAGGGGTCCTGGAGTCTGTCTTGCTGGGGGCTGAGCAGAGGGCTTCAGAGCTGCTGGAGCTCTGTCCTGGTGGCTTGGTGGGGCTGAGTGCGCAGGTGGTAGCACTGTACCTGCTCTGCAGGGGGTGCTGAGGGGCTGGCACCGCCCCAGGCTGCCTCCACCCCCCACAGCCATGCCAGAGCCCCTCTCTGTCCTGGTCACCCCACTGTGCTGGGTCAGAGGCTGCAGTGTTTGGCTCTCCCTGTCCTGAAGAGTCTTCTGCTCCCAGAGCCACTGCCCAGGCTTGGAGGAAGAGAGTCTTCATGTGTCCACTTTCAAAACTGGCGAGCTTGACCCCTCAGAGACATGCTTTTTTCTCCCATATATTGTGTGTTCATAATTGCATCGGAGAGTTGCTGTGTACACGGAAGGGTCTCTGTGCTCGAAGGACGGACCATGCCTGCAGCCAAGGCCTTGCACAGAGCAGGCACCACAGCAGAGTCCCTTCACAGGGACTGCCATCTCGGGCCTTGCTCCTGAGAGCAGGTGTGAGGCTGTGACGGTTTGACTTCCTTGGCTGTCCAGGCATCTGGAGGGCTCTGAACCTGAAACTTGAGGGGCAAAAAGGGTGACCAGCTAGTGTTTGCTTAGGCCTGTGGGGGTCCCTGGGACCGTTCTCGGCAAATAGGGTGAGTTGGTTACCCTAAAGGCAGGCTAAGGCTGGGGCTCTTGCAGGAAAGCACAATGCCAGCTTCTATATTAAGCTCAGCAGGCCTAATTGGAAGGAAATAAATGACTACAATCTGGCCAGGAGCCTGGATTATATTCATTTTTAAACTAACACATTTGTGAAATACAGTTTTTAACATGTCATAGGGAGGAGGGAACCCATAAAGGCCCTCAAGTATTTAGAGCCATGAGAGCCATGGTATGGCTTTAGGAAAGACCCCTGCCCCTCGGTGCTCTGCGATGACCAGGAAGAAGAAAAGATGACCAAGAAGAAAATCAGGGCTTGGGCAGCCACGCGCAGGAGAGGCACCCGGGCCTCCAGTGACTCTCCAGTGATGGGCTAGCTTGAGCCATGGGAGTTTCGGGGGCCTGCCAAGTCGTAGATCTTTGACTGGGGCTTGATGACGGGCTGGCGGGATGTCAGCGCTGAAGCTGCTGCTCGCCCTCCCAGAGAGCCCTGGGAGATCTGGGTTTTCAGATGCTTCCCCTGGGCTGCGTGGGGGGCAGGGTGGGGGTCTCTATTTGGAGCCAGGGAGTTGATTTAATACAGCTGAGGCCAGGCCCCAGTGTGGAGGCTCAGGCTGCAGCTGGGGCCCCGCCAACCCTCTCCCCTGCCACATGTGGCTTTGAAACTCAAAAGGAGGGGAAGACCTGCTGGGGGCCTGGGCAGCAGATGTCACTGTCCCTGCGCAGCGCTTCTTGTTTATCTTTTATTAATGACAGGCATGGCACGAAGGTGGGGGCCGTGCTCTGAGCAAGCCCTCAGAGTGAGTGAGCTAGTGAATGAGTGGACAAGGAGCGGCCTGCCCAGGAACTGGGGTGGGGGCAAGAGGGAGAAGCATGAATAACACAGGGTGCATCTTGGTGGAGCTTGCCCGGCCACCAGGGACTGGACTGTGCACACCAGAACCAGCACTTTGGATGTTCCTGACGTCTATGCTTGGGAAAAAGGCTTGTCTCAGCTCCTAGAGCGAGACAAGATGGGACAGATGAAGTCACAATGGGGAAGCAGCCTCAGGGAGGGGCAGCTGAAGACAGATCTGGTGGGAAAACCCTTGCCTGCCCTGGGGGTCGGTTTGCATCCCTTGCATGTGGGGCTCTGTGCTGTGTGATGCTCTGCAGCCCCTTCCCTTTCGTCACTGGACCTGGAGCCTGCGATCAAGGGCAAGGGTGACCACTGACCACTATGTGAGTTAGCCCTGGACTCCAGCCCTCCCCATGCCAGGCTCTTTGTTTTGGGTAGATGCGGGGTACTCAGGAAGAGGATGAACCCTGAAACCTGTTTTTCATTGTTCATCTAATTTTGGAAACTTTTGCTGAAGGACCTGGCAGGAATGGGAGGGTTGGAAGAAGAAATTTCCCTGGCTCCTTTTTTTGCTAAAAATGGTGACAGTACTACATTTCTCCTAAAAATAGCTAGTCTGCTGTCAAGAAGGCCACCCATACTGATGAGAGGTGGAGACACTGAGACGTGGTCTTGGACCCTGGACTGTAGACAGTCTGGGGACTCACAGTGGATGCTTTCCTGGCAGAGAAGGAAGGAAAGGAGCAGGGGTGGCACCGTCTTTGAGGAGCTGAGCTGCTACCTGCGTCACACAACCTTGGTGGGTCTCAGGCTTCGCTCACTTAGTTGCCAGCTGAGTAAAAGAGCAACTGAAACACGCCCACACCCTGGACCCGTGTTCAGCCTTGAAGAACCAGGGTATTCTCGCCCTTACTCCAGGGACGACGAAACTTGAGGACATGATGCTGAGCGCAATAAGCCGGTCACTAAATTACAGATAATGTATTGGTCGCACGTCTGTGTCCCAGGATAGCTGGATTCCAAGAGACGAAGTAGTTGCCAGGAGCTGGGGGCAGCAGGGGATATTGGTAGTTAGCAATCAGTGGACACAGAGCTTTACTTTGTGGTCAAGAAAACATTCTGGGCATGGTGACCGTGGTAGCGTCACAAAAGTGCGAATGAATTTAGTGGCCCTGTACTGTATACCCAAAAGTGGTTAGTACAGTACACTTTATGATATGTCTATTATACCACAGTTTAAAACATAAATAAGGGTTTTTTAATTTTTAGTACAGGGTCTCACTACACAGGTCAGATTCATAGTGATCCTCCTGTTTTCAGCCTCCCAAGCGCTGGGATTACAGGCTGCCACCATGCCCAGTCTCCATCTCTGTCTCAGTGTGTCCAGGGGGTGGGCTGGCACAGCACACTAGGAATAGAACCCTGGTCTCTGCATCTGCCTAAGCAGGCACTTTAATCCGCTGAGATATATGGCTGGCTCAAATGAGGGCTTTTTGGCTCCTTATTGTTGGACTTCCAACCATATCCACTATTCCAGTAGTAATGCTGAGGACAACAACTAAATTCTTCTGGAAAGAAATTAAACCAACTCTTCGCAGTCACTGGAGTGAAGCACAGGGAAGTTAGGGCCCTGAGCCAAGCGGGGAGCTCTCTGGTACGTGGAGATCCCCATGGAAATAGCTAACTCTGCTGTTGGACAAGCTCACTCAGCCATGCAGAACTTCCACCAGCTTTGTAGACTGTACTTTAAATGCAAATGGGAGACCAACGTTTGATGGACATTGAAGAATCCTGCTGCATGATAGTAGCAACATCAATAACTGTGAGGGTCTCGGACCAAGGGAGCTATAGTCAGGCAAACATGGAAACGTAAGCAGATCCCTGGCCTCCTCATTGGTCATCTCTGAAGACTCTGACAGCATTGTATGCATAAGACAAGAACAGGTTATTATGAAATAAGAACACTCAGAGAGCAAAAAGAGATTTTATATAAAAATGTGATAGTCAAAATTTAAAAAAAAAATTTGGAAGAATCCAAAGATGAGACAGAAGCTCCTGAGAGGAAAGAGAACAGTGCTATTTGAAGTCAAGTAACGGGGAACAGGACTAATGGAAGTTTCAAAAACTAAAACACAAAACAACGGGGAGAATTAATACAAGAAAATTGTCCTGACAAGAAGGGCAAAAATCCTCATATTGAAACAGTTTCTGTTGTGCCCAGCACGTTAAAAGAAAAAAAAAAGATGTAGACATGTAATTATGAAATTTCAGACAACCAAGAGTAAAGTGCTATTTCTAAAAACATCAAGAGAAAGAAAAGACAGCCAAACAGAAAACTAAGGTCAACAGTGACAACCATGTGGAGACGGTACGTTTGCCCTGGCTGCTGCCGGAAGAAGTGTTCCAGCCAGGCAGGAAAGGCTTAGAGCACTTACCTGCCACACATCTTTGTTAGCTGAAGCTCCTTAAGGAATTTCACACCAAGGAAGGGGGCCAGCGATTGCAGGGAGCAAAGGAATGCAGGAGGGAGACACCCCAGAGGGCAGCGATGGCAGGGCAGTGACAGTGGCAGTGGCGCCCAGGGCCTAGGGCTCACCCAGGGGTCAGCACCCGGAACTCCAGGTGAGCCAGAGCTGGCCGTCCTAGTCTTCCTGGGGGAAGCAGGAGCTGCTGTAGGCACTGTCTACCTGTGTCGGGGAGGTGCTGATGAACAGAGCCATCTTCCTTATATAATTCCTTATATAGATCAGATGGCTTCCAGGGAATTAAAAGCAGGAATTCGTTTTTAAAGGTTAAAAGTGGTTGCCTCCATGGTACAAGGAGGCAATCGTTGCTTTTCATTATAAACTCGTCTGTGCTATTTGATTTTTTTTTTTTTAAATCATGTTCAGGATGACTAAGATTTCTTTTAAGCAACAAAAAGAATCATGAAAATTAAAACAAAACAACTGAATGGGATCCAGTTTGCAACCAGAACTCTTTGGGGGAGACTCAGGCCAGGCCTTGTGGGCCTCACTAGAGGTGGTATGCCTGCCCACTGCAAGTCTGGGCTCGCCTTAGGGGAGGCCATGACTGTGGACTAGATTGCACCAGCCTCTGAAATAGGAACTCGCCATGTTATTCTTTTGTTCTGTTTGGGAAACCAGCTCAGAGCCAGTAGACACCAATGGCCTTTGCTCTTGTGCTTTATGTGCGCAGATATTGTGACATTTAGCTTTGCCCAGGAAGCTTTTGTCAGGCGTCTGGGGGTCCTTAGGTCCTGGGAGATCTTACAGATCATGATGCAGGCCTGGGGGCCTGTGTGGTACAGCATACCACTAAGTGAGCTCAAGGTTTGGGGAGAGCCTACACTGTGGAATTTCATACAGAACCTGAATTCATAGGAAGTACCAAGTGCCAGCTGGGCATGGGGCATCAGGCTTAACTGGAACAGTCACTGCAGTGCCTCCAGAAAAGGATGATGTATACAGAAATGGGTCCGTGTCAGTGTGAAAGTTAAGGAAGGCAGTCGATGAACCAGCCATGGGAGGGGTGCAGCAGTGACTCACTGGGTATGCAGTGGATTCTCTGCGAAAGGAGGTTTGAGTGTTGGGTGCCATGGTAGGTGAACCCTGGGAGGGAGAGGGCTGCAGGGGATGCCACTGGGGATGTCTAGGACAGACAGGCTGAATGGTACAGGCAACAAGTCCCATCTTAGAGAAATACACTGCTCTCTTATAAGGTGAGCCAACACTGCAGAGGTGGGCATGAGGTGGCCAGGAGCCTTGAGCTCCAATCCACAGTGAGCAGCCGTGTAAGAGCACGCGAGTTGAGCCCCCTGGGGTGTCTTGGAAGGTCTGGCATCGGAGCGTGGTTTCTCTGGAGCCTCAGTGGCATTTGCTTGCATCCAGGGTGGTTGGTGGCAGGTCTTGAGCTTGGATTCCTGTGGGGCATTTAGAGGGACAGATGGATCGGAGCACATACCATCAGCCTTGCCTGCCCAGGCTGGTGAAAAGCACAGAGATGGATAACTTCTGAGCTCTTTGTCGGGCCGGCTCTGTGCTGGGGCTGGTGTGGGCCACATTGGGCCTCAGGAGGTGTTGGGACGTGTAGAACCTCCTGCCCAGCACGCTGCCTCGGATGGCATGCCATGTGGTTGCCATGAAGTCGGGGCAGGACTGAGGGTTGAATGTTTGGAGGCGATATTTGGGGTGGATGCCAGCATTCCAGAGGCAGGACCGCCTGGGAACACAGAGGAGGCAGCTGTTTACACGGCTGGTTTGAGGCAGGCATCTCCTCCCGCAGACACCTCTCCGGCCGCCCTAGCCTACTTAGGGGTAAGGACTGGAATGCCATGGTACAGGTCCTTCAGCTTGGAACACAAACTTCACTGGGATCCGTGAGCATCTTGTAGGCCTTAGGAGGTCTCCAGGCCTGCTGAACAGCAGTCAGCCAGCACTCCCGGGGCCCTGTATGCTGCTTACTGTGCTACTGGGCTTTCAAAGATGGTCCATTTCCTGCACCTCACTCTGGGGGAGACCAAGACAGGAAGGGACGATGAAGGCATAGTAAGTGCTGAGAGAGAGTGGCCGGGAATGCAGAGATAGTGGCGTGCGCTCTTAGATGAATGCAAATCCTCAGCCCCTCCCCTGTCAAAGCACAGAGGCCACAGAACTGGTGGACACAAATGCTGAGACCTGGGGCTGTAAAGAAGCCCAGGATTTGTACCTGCTGTCAGCTGCTGACCACCAAGGCCTGGTTCGTGGCTTGGTTCTGCCCTGGAGTCTAGGTAGAGTAACACCGTGCTGCTCCAACAGCCTCTGAGAGCCCGTGAGCGTGGGACGTGGCTGGTGGAGCATCGGTGCTGGCAGGGAGTTACACTTCCTCACTCTCCCAGTGTTTGAGAGTTTTGTAGTCACAGGCCTCTACTGTAGAGCAGAAAGAGAGCGAAGCCCATGAAGTGGCACCCTGATGTGGGTCTTTGTTGTAGTCTGGAGTTTTGCAAGGGAACAATACAGCATAGGACACTTAGTTATAAGATTGTTTTGTAATAGTCGCCCAAACAGTCATATACAAAGAGTGAAGAAAGTCTGTCCACAGACTAAAGACCAAAGAGTCCAGCTGAGGGCCTGGAGCCCATGGTGATGTCCTGCATGAGTCCAGCTGAAGACCTAGAGCCCACAACAATGCCTCCCACAAGTCCAAGTGGAGTCCTGGAGCCCACGGCAGTGTCTCAAGCAGGCCTGTTTCAATGCTCTGCACTGGGAAGGTCCAAAATCAGTGGTGGGGAAGGATCTGTGCTAGCAAGCTGAGAGATCTGAAGGAGAGCTGGGAAGGGATGCTTTAAGAATCGGAGCTCCCCAAGAAAGCACCACAGCCATCCTCAGCAATAGCAAGGTCCCAAGCTCCACCAACGATAAGAACAGCCAAGTTCCCATCAGGAAAGCCAACATGACAACCTTCTCCAGGAGACTGAGCTGTGCACCATCTTCCCCTCCAGAGCCAGGAAGCAGTGTTCAAAGCGAGGACCAGAGCTCCCCCAAGGTGAACCGTAGCCATCTTCAGCAACAACAAGGTCCCGAGCTCCTTCGACAATGAGAACAGCCCAGTTTATCACAAAAGCCAGCATGACAGTCTCCAGGAAAACTTACAGCTCCTAACAGCTGCCATTAGCTTCACTCATAGCCTTTCCTCTTCTTGTTCAGGTGCGTCCCCTCCACCTCCCAGTACCATGTAGGTTCAGTTCAGTTGGGTGTTGCAAGTTGACCACCAGCTGTCAAGCCACCACAGTCTTCTTTACGTCCCAGTTACGCTTCCCTACCTGCTGTTTCAAGTGGTTTCTTTCGGGGAGAAGAGGTCCATGTCTTGTTCATGTCATGTGTTGAGGTTTCTCTTTGCAGACCTCAGGCCAGTGTTTTGGTTTTCTTCCCGGCATCTATGGGGCCATGGTCAAAGCTGTGGCTGGCTTGGTGGTCTGGGGGGATCATGCACAGTGCCGTGGTGCTGGTGGCTGTGGGATATGTGGTTCCCAGCAGTGAGGAGGCACAGCAAAGACACCTGTGACTGTCCCCGAGGCCATTTATGTCTCTTCATTTGACTGGCACGTATTGAGCCTCTAACTGAAGTGCACAGTGCTGTGTACTTCTCAGAGCGGATCCCTGCCCTTGGACTGCGCCTGCTGGACTTGAAGAAACCAGCCAGGGCTGGAACTCTCCAGAGCAGAACAGAGGAAACTGAAAGGGCAGTCCAAGAGTAGGGTCTGCAGTCATCGAAGGCCTCTTGGAAAAGGTGACACTTGATCTGAGTCCAGAAGGATGAGAAAGAAGGCAGACTGGGAGGTAGCAAGAAGGCCCGGGCATGGTGGCCCTGGCAGGCATGGGCGAACTCCCTCAGATCCCAGCTCTGGGAAGGCCCGACGGCTGGCTCCAGCTTCACTCATCTGCCCTTTTCTGTGGTCTGGGGCAACACGTCATCCTGCCGCCGCCCATCCCTCTTCTAATGTGGTTCCAAAGATGCTGCTGTCAGTTCCATCTGCCAAGTGTATGGGCCACATGCTCCATGACGGGCTGTGACAATCACAGGAAGCCAGGATCCTGGAAAGGTCTTTGGAGTCCTGAGGGGCTCCAGCTGTGTCAGGGGTCGCTTTCCCTGTCACCCTGTTGATCATCATCTTCCTCATGTGTCTTCTGTTTTCAATGCCTGGGACACATGTGAGGAGAAAAGGAAACTCGGAGGAAGCCGCAGCCACCAGAATTGCCTCACGGAGCGCTGCAGTCTGCTCGGCAAAGGGTTTCACACTGCCTGCAAACCAGAACCACCCAGAAGGCTTGTTAATCATGGCTCTGGGCTCCAGCCTCCGTTCCTGATTGAGTGGGCCTGGCATGGGGCTGGCAAGTTTGCATTTCTTCCAGACCACACTTGAGAACCCCGGGCTTGCCCCAGAGTACTGTGGTGATGTGGAGCGAGCTGAAGACAGGATGCCCTGAGGGTCTTGAGGGGCTGTGCTCCCTATCCAGGCATAGTAGAGTCCCCTTGAGGCCATTGCAAATGACCAAGATTTCTTCATATATTTGAGAAGATGCTTCTAGATGCGAGAATCTTAAAACATACAGTGATAAGCACAGAACATAGAGCCGGCCAACTCAGGGGTGGTCACTCTCGGGGCCTAGGATGATCTTACAGGATGGAGTCCATACAGAAGCTGCTCTTGAAGGAACAGGAGTCTTCAGGAGCCCAGGAAGAGTCCTTGGTTCAGGGTGGCCCCAGCCTATGCTGTGGTTGTTCTCATCCTTGAAGTTTTCTTCAAAGCCAACAAGCGAGCCACTCAAAAGAGTTGCTTGGGTCACTTCATAGCCACACTTTGCTTTTGACCCAAGTAATAGATCTCCCCGGTCAGTGGCCTAGTCAGTGGAGTGCCACAAACTGAGAGAATAGATAATGGTGCTGCTAATGTCACTCTTCCCATTACTGATGATATTCATGGGGTTAAGAGTGGACACCCAAAGCAGCGCTTCCCAGGGTTGCTCCAGAAACAGCACCCAGAGAAATTGTGGAGCCTCCCATGTATGTGGAGGTGATACCATTCCTGGCAGCTCATGTTGCTTAGGGTCTGGGACGCAGTTTAGATATAGAGATCGGTCCTGTGATCCTCACTGGACAGTTGAGGGACTGGAGCCCGGAGAGGCTATGTGATTGGCCTGCAGTCCCACAGCAAGTGCATGGTCGCCAACCCTTGCTGTCCGACTCCAGACCTGAGCCCTGTACTCTCAGCTATTGCGCTGGACGACCTCTCTGCTCATTGAGGTACATTTGCAATCTGTTCAAAACACGAAGGGGGGTTAGGATGTCACGCAGTGGTGGAGCACTTTCTGACACATGTGAAGTCCTGGCTTGCATTCCCCAGCACTACCAAAAACAAAGCACACAAAAACAGAACAAGTGGAAAGCAAGCAAATAGACACCAAGTCCTGGGGAGACTGCTTATTTAGCAGACTTGTCCCCCTGGAACTTAAGCTTGCACTGCTAACTCCAACATCTACATCCTTCCTGCTGTCCCCCCTCACCTCTTCTGCTGCTGCGGGGGATGTGCTCACGAGCACTGGTTCCTCTTTTTCTGTGCTTTTTGCTCTCCCTGTCTCTCCAAGTGTTTGGGCCATGTGTGGGTACCGTGCTCATTACTCAGTGTGCCATCCCTGGGCTCATCTTCCAAAGATTCAGGCCACCAACATGGCAGTTTCGGGTCAACTGTCCCTGGGCAGGAGGCAGAATGACCCACCGGGAGACAGCTGGGTGGCATTTTTATAGTTAGAAGCTTTATTCTAAAGTGCCCTGCCCTTGTCCCAGATCTCTGCTGTCTGTGGATCTGGCCAAGCCTGGGTCTGAGTTGGCCTGAGACCAGTGACTGCATAAGGAAGGTGGCTCAGCTGCCCGTGGGACACCCCCGAGCCTCCAGGATCCCCAGGGCTGACTGCAGTGTTGAGTCTCATGTCATTATGCCCACATGACCCCACACTCTTGTTGTTCTGCACCCCAGGGTTTGCCTGTGTTGCCTCTGTTGGCTGTCTCAGTGCATTCCTGTGGGTGTTTGAAGAAGCCTCTTATGGCTGAAGTGGAGATAAAACCCAGATGGATGGGTATCTGATGGGTACCAGGGGCCATGGGTGTGCCTGGCTCATTTTCAGGCCTTGAGGGACCATCTTTGGGTAGGATGGGGTTCAGAGGTCCTTTGATTTATATCCTGATGGGAGCTGCCTAGGCAAGCAGAGATAATAAAGGTGTAGGTTGGGGGCTTAGGAAAGCCAGGAATAAGAGCTTGCCTTCTATGCTCTTGGCTGTGTGGAGACCAGGAGAAGACTTAGTGATGCACTCTGAGTCACACAGAGCTGTGGACCTTAGTATATGAAGCCATTGCCCATCTGAGGGCGCATGCAGAAAATCTGGGAGATCTGAGGAGTGTGAAATGGCTGTAGAAGAGAGGAAAGAAGGGAGTGAGGAAGGGATGAGTAAGAGACAGACGAGGTTAGGAAATGGCCTCTCCTGCCCGGAGAGCTTTAGTCATCCCTGTGCTCACTGATCCACTCAGCCATCCACCCACCTGTCCATATATCTTACCATCTGTCCACCTGTCCGTCCGTCCGTCCGTTCCCCCCACCCATCCATCCACCCACTCACCATTTATCTACCTACCTGTCTGTGCATTTATCCATCCACCCTCCTACCTTTCCAACTTCATGTATCCATCACCTATGCATCTATCTACCTGTGCATCCATGTATCCAGCTACCCACTTTCCACACTCACTTATCTGCCCACTCGTCCAACCAAGTATTTATCCTCCCACCCATCCATTCTTT
>NDGN011512370.1:2328-25127 GCA_002564285.1 Tympanoctomys barrerae
AACTCAGGCCCTTGCGCTTGCCAGGCAAGCACTTATTCTACTGAGCCATCTCCCCAGCCCTGTTCTTCTTTTCTTATGTCTCATTTGACAAGAACTGCCACTACAGTGTTGAAATAGCTTTCTTTCTTGATCTTGGCAAGTATTTTCAATGTTACTGAAAGCTAATCTATATGATTAAAGTTCTGTTACTAGTTTCTAAAGAATTACACAAAACTGAAAAGCTGTTGTTCTCTACTAAATGCTTCTGTACTGTTGATCTTTTCCCTTCTGTTATTGGATACCAATTACAGCTGTTGTTAAACTTGTTCAAAGTAAGTTGTAATTAAACTCTACTTGATTACACATAGAATTTATTACTTTCATGCTTTTCTTACTTCAATTTACTAAAATTTGTTTACTATTTTGGTTGAAAATACATCTTTCTTCTACTGCACTTATTAAAATGGCCCATTAATGATAAGAATATAATTTTTCATTTTTACAATTTTGTATTCTAAGGTATATAAAGTTGGAAAGAATATTACTTGCAAAGTGGCATTGGATTTGCTTCTTGCTCTAAATTGATCCTATCCTTGTCTCATGGTTTTCTTCCTTTTCCTACCCTTCCCTTCCTGTTTTTCCTCAAGAAAATATTGTCCACTGGTACAGCTTATTTTGGCTCTTAAAGTTTTCTGGAGTAAGTTATGTATTTTTTCTAGTAGTTTTTAACTATCACTTAAATTTTCAAATATTTTATGACAATGTTCATATTGATCTGTTAAATGCCACCTTGCACCAGTTTCTGCTAAACACCTCGTAGTTGCCATGGAATCTGCCAGTACCTTTACATAAATCATTACACTTTTCCCATGTCACTTCTGAGGAAGAGGACTGGAAAGTATAACTGACCCTAAATCAGTTGGCTGCTGCTGGTACTGCTTTGTATTTGTTTGCTTTAGGAATCATAGATACAATAGCCATGGTCCAGGGAACAAGCCACATTTGTTTACAGAGACAGTTTGAGGTCAACCTGAACCACATAGCAAGATCCTGCCTCAAATAAACAAACCAACAAACAGTTTGGGTGATTTTCAAGCTGTGAGCCCCTGAATCCCACCAGCCTATTATGAGTCAGCTGCTGCCTAGTCCATGAAGGGTAACGGAAGTGCTAGGTTCAACTTTCACCATCAGAGGCGGTAGCACGGGGGAGGTGCGGGGTGACTCTGAAAGCTTGAGAGTCTTGGTAGTCACATCCAGCTTGTGCCGGGTGCTGGCAGCATTACCGTGACGGAATACCATCTGATGCGAAGCCGTCAGAGTGCGGAGAAGGCCAAGCAAGGAGATACATACCTGTATTTCCAGTGCTCTTCCTGCAGGGACTGGAAGAAGGCTGCAGGCTTGAGGCCAGACTGAGCTACATAGTGGGTTCAGGGTCAGCCTGAACTAAATGATGAGAACTCATGTCAACAAAACAAAACAAAACAAAATAACCGAATGCTTATAGGAAGGTATGTTTCTGTTTTCCAGCATATATCTTTCTTTTATGATAGTGCCTTGGACCTCCTCAGCCCTTCGCTGCCGCCCCACGAGCCTCACGTTGTTCTCAATGCACTGGTCCTTTCCACTTCAGAAGACCTTTGCTGTCCTTGCTTCCCATCCCAGGATGTAGCCACCCACGGGCGCAGACTAAGCGTTGTCCCGAAAGGAAGCCGTAGGACTAGGTCAGATAGGGTGGCACGCCACGGCCTGAGCAGCACGGACGTCGCAAGGCACTGTGCCGGGCCCCTGAGCTGTGAGGCCCGGAGCAATGCCGCAGTGGTGGCTGCACGGGGGCAGCACAGGGACGGCGGGGCTCCAGGCTGCACGCTGCACTCCCACACCTGTGGGCTGCTGGAGACCCAAGACCGAGGTGCTTCGACCTGCGCCGTGACAGACGCCAGCCCAAGTGGGGGCCTTTCATTTGCCTCGGGGCGCCGAGCTGTGGGCCTGGGGCCTCAGGACTGCTTTCAGAGCTCGGCGCCCAGCTTCACCCATCCTTCCGGAAGCCCTCTCTTCTTGTCCGCTTTACTACCTTTCTCAAGAAATGAGGCTTTTACACTGAGCTAGAAACACCTTCCTCGGCGCTCCAGCGGGCACGTGCAGCGCATGTGATCGGCACACATGGCAAAAATGTTTTCTTGCTACAAGATGACCATTTTATGTATGTTCTGTTGATTTTTGATGTTCTCAATAATACAATTCCTCTTAGCAAAGTTCTTGCCTAGAGAAAAATAGTCAACTTGGAACTGAAATAAAAGAAAGCAATACTCTGTCATGAAATGCTTTGCCTTCCATCCATGACTTTGAGGATCTCGGAAACGCTCTCTAGTTTACATTTTTGTGATTTCCTGGAAGCCCTAATACATTCTACTTTGAGTTTTATGAAAATGTTATGATGAAATGTACTTATTGTAGTTCTTTCTTTTGTACCCCAAATAAAACCTTAGATCATTTGATAGACATAGAAGAAAATACTGTGTGACTGAACGCTTTTGTGAGATGAGCTGACTCTTTTTTCCCTTGAATATTGTTGGCTGTTCATAGCTGGTCCCTGGACGATGGAGCGCTTCGTGCAAAAGTCAAAACTCCTCACCACTGTTTCTATAACCGCTCCACTCGGCACCTTTCTAGACCACGGCTAGTCTGTTATATTTTCCTCCAAATATTTAGCTGATCTCATCTTCATTTTAATGGACTCAGCAAGAACAGCTTGCTTTTAGAGTTTCTTTGTTTAGCAGCTTAGAAAACTAGAATTTCCAGCTTTCTAGATATTTAATTTGGAAGTACTCATGGCTGCTATTTAAGCTTTCAGTCTTTGAAAATTTGCCGTTTCAGTATCTTTCTTGCATTTTTTGTATGATAAGATAGGATAAATACCATTACTATGTCTTCCTTATCCATCTTAATCATTTCTTTGTTATTTCAACAATTTCTTGGTCTTGTGCAGACAGCAACATCGCTGTCATATTTTTCTCTTATAGACTTTCCCAATATTGATTTCTGCTTGAGTCAGTCTAAAAAGAAATTCCTTCTTACTTTTGTATTAAGCTGCAGCAACAGAAGCTTCATAGAAATCCATTTTATCTACAGTGGCTTGATTATTTTGAAATTATACATTCCAATTATGTTGACCCACTGAAATATGTGTAGGAGAAAAGAGGCAATCATTTTCTCTTTCTGAGATTTGGTTTACTAAATCAGTGTTTTATGTCAGATTTCACGAAGAACAAACAAAATTTGATAAATCACCTTCGAATAATTACTTGTTAGTTTTAATTATTAACAAAAATAGAGAAAATTATTATCAATGTTACAATAACTGCAGGTGTTAAAACCAGATGCCTGTGCTCCTGTTATTTCCTTGTGGTGAAATTGCTGTGAACATGGAAAAAATTCAAAGTGTTCACGGCCTGACTTCAGGGTTAAGGTTCAGTTAGCTAGCTGAGGTTTTATATTTTAAATCAGTCATCCTTTATTTATTTATTTAGTATTTCTAAGGAAAAAAAGTTTTATGCTTGGAGCAAATACCCCAAACACCTATGCAGCATTCGAAATTGTTCCTCTGCTAGTCCCCGGGGGGATTTGCTTCACTGATGCTTTTGGCTTTCTTTTCTTTAATAAACACTTTAAAAATGCATTCGTTGCAGCCATCATTCAGCAGAAAGAATATAAGGAACTGAAAATTTTAGGTCTTCTTTGAATATCTGATTTTCTAAATCTGTACATTTTACCTTTACTGTCAAACTTCCTTTTTACAAAGTAAGAAATTTATGTATTTCCTTTATATTCTCCATTTTTCTTTTTAAAGCAAATTGTTTTCTATTCTTACATAGAAGGGAGAGGTGGTGGTTAACACTTCATTACAAGCATAACAAAATTTTTGAAGTGACAGAGCCTACAAGAGGGAAAATATAAACTAAGTTTGAAACAAAGAGAAAATAAAGTATTAGTATCTGAAGGAAACTGTGTCACATACCTGCATAGTATCATCTTATCAATTGACCAAATCAAAGGAAAAATATAAAATTATTCAATCATGTATCTCCAAAATGAAAAAGAGAGAAGTATCCCTAGGGTGTTTGTAGAACTAATTATTATGGCATTTTTATGTTCTTATTTTGTTTAAAGTTCAAAATGTAAAAAAAATTTCCAATCTTATACTATGGGTTGAGCCTGGTGCTCTCTTTGTAATAAATATTCAGCATTCCTCTATGTTCTTATTAACAAAAAACAAAATGTATATCTTTTGGGAAAATATTTCACTCTCCCTGACACAAGAAGTTTTCTATCTAGTTGAATGTCATTATAAATGTAGCTAATATTCTAGCTTATATTTCTAAATTAATCAGTGAATAAAAATACATTTTGAGACATTCTATCGCATGGCACTTTTGAAAATGATTTTGGAAATTTTAAAATGTTATTTACAGTACTTTGCTGAATGAAGTACTTCTGTCACTTACACTTATATATTTGTATATTTAGCACAGAAATAACTTTCAAATTTATTGTTAAAGTCTATGAATTAAAATACTTTTATAATCTTTGAAGCTATTTTCAAAGAATAAAAGTCTAATGAGTTTATAGAAACAATGAATTGTAGGAAATGTGTAAAATAAAGCACAATAAAAATGTTTCACATTTCATTAAGGGAAATTAGAAACTAGTAAATGCCGGCAAAAATACATTCTATTTCAAGCTTTGGAAGATCTTTTATAAAATCATGGCACCCTGTGAAACCAGATATGAACTAAAAATAAGATTTAAAAAAAAGAAAAAGTACAACCTAGTTGTTACTAATTCAATTTAAAAGAATAAATATGATTGGAAATGATATCAATAAAATAATAAATACAGAAACACAGGTTTAGCAATTCACAGACCAATTCTTTTAAGGGAAATTCTGAAACCTAATCAGAGGCTCCTACGAGTAGAGTGAGCTCTGATCCACAGATCACTCCCATGGAGGTCAGTGGCGGAATTCACAGCCCCCTCACCACAGGCTCTGCCCTGAGCACAGTGACATAGGCTTGGGACTCAATCCCTGTGTGTGGCTTCTCCCTAGGGAAGCACAGTCAGCTTGAAGGCCAAAGGACTCAGTGTTATTAGGGCTCCCCAGAGGGTCCATGGTTGAGCAGACAGAAATGAAGATAGCCTGGTGGCCCCTCCTTCAGGGAGAAGGTACAGACTGCATCAAGCATCCCAGTGTGTTGGCGCGCTGCCCATGCTAGGCACCTTTCTGAGGCTGGTATAAAATGCCTTAGATAGACAACTTCACGACAAAGTAGTTCATTTGTGGTTATTCAGAATGTTTCACTTCATCATCACCTGGTTCCAAGAAACGTCATGGTGGAGGGGTATGGTGCAGGGGAAGCTGCTTACCTAATGGCGACCAGGAAGTAGAAAGAGCAGGAGCCAGAGGGAAAGAAGAAGGGGCTGCCCAAGAGTGACATCTTCCTCTAAGTACGTCTTCATCCTGCGAGCACATTCAGCAATGAAGTAGCCTTGCCATGGTCTAGTCATCTTCTAAAAGGCCCACTCTGAGTACAGTAGTCTTCTGCACAACACATTTGATCTAAAACACTAGCAAGGAACGGCTTTCTATTGTCCCGGCTTCATCGCACACTAACAGGGTGCAGGCAATTTCAGATTAATGTGATTGCTGGGATTATTTTTTATAAGAGCTTTGTGGTGCGCTTCTACTTTAGAACATCTTTGGCGAGGCTGAATGACAGGAATGGGAGAAAAGTGATCAACTCCTAGATTGAGAGCACATCCCTGTAATTAGGCTCTTCACTCCCCGTTTCTGAGGAGACACGTAGAAAAGTGTGAGAAGTCCCCTCCAGATTCTTGAATATGTTTCTTGATTGAACATTGAAGATCACTTCCTGTACAAAGCCAATCCTGAAGAACTGGGTGAGATGAATATTTTTATCGAATGTATAGATTCCAATACAAAGTTATAGAGAGTACAAAGGGGGACAATAGTCCAATTAAAATAACAAAATAAGTCTCCATACACAAAGCACTGAAGATGGAGATACGTACATTATCTAACACAAATTAAAAATTTTCAGATGGAGAGTTGAAAGGCAGATTTTTGGTCCAGCAGTCTGAGCCACAGTGGTGAATGCTTTCCCTCCAGTTCTGAGTGAGGGTCACTACTGAGTTGAAATTGTTTAAAAAGTGAATTCAACATATATGCAAGAGAATTTCTGTTACTGAGGTAGATGGATTTAATGGGAAGACCCTGGGGTTGGAGGCAGTTACTGGATTTCCTTGGCCAATTGTTGTCATGAAACACTTGAACAGCATAAAGCATACAATTTTTGGCAGCAACTGTGATACCAGAAGTACTTTGAGTCAGAAGACTTAGAGGCTACACAAACTGTTTAACTTTTCTGAGCTTTAGTGTGCTCATTTGTAAAATAAGAGTGATTTGAAAAGCACTTCTCCTAATTACAGTGTGAGAATCTCAGAAAATAATAAATACCATAGTCCTTTGAAAAATGCAAAATTTTTGGAAGCAAGAACCAAGGCAGGGGGCATCACAACCCCTGATTTGAAGTTAAGTATACTGCAAAACTACAGTGATTAGGGCTGTAGAGAGAGCTTAGTAGTCTAAGTGCCTGCCTAGACAAGCACAAGGACCTGGGTTTGATCCCTGGCACCATATGGGGTGCCGGCCCCAACCTGGGTATAACAAGCAGGCCAGCAAGGCTGGGCATGGGGGCACACCCTTGTAATCCCAGGGTTGGGGAGGCTGAAACAGGAGGATCACTATGAATCTGCTTTGAGTAGTGAGACCCTATATCAAACACATATATATTTTTTAAAGCTACACTGATTACAAACAGTGGGAAAAAAAAAGAAAAAAAAAAACTTGAGGATCAGTGGAACAGAGAGGAAGACACACAAACAATTCCAAGGACACTCACCTACCTTGTCTTTGACAGAGGAGGCAAACACCTTTGGTTGGACAAAAGATAACCACTTTTTAAAATGGTGGGCTTGCCAGATAGCTCAGCAGATTAAAGCGCGTGTTTAGGCACACACATGGACTGGAATTCCATCCCTTGCATGCTGTGCCAGTCACACCCCTGGGGCACGCTGGTGACTGAAACTGAGTGTGGTGGCACACACCTGTATTCCCACTGCTTGGGAAGCTGAAAAGAGGAGGATCACTAGGAGTCCCATCTATGTAGTGAGACTCTGTAGTCCCTGTACTAAATAAATAAAATATTATAATTAAAAAAATAAAAATGATACTGTAAAAATTGACTTTCAAAATATTGAAGACTTAACCTAGTCCCACATCTTTCACCATATACTGAACTAAAATTGAAATGAGTCAAAGGTTTAAATATTAAAAACACTTAATCCGTTGGTTGGAAGATAGAACAGGTAAATCTGTAGAATACATAGGAAGAGGCAAAAACATAAACGAAACCCAATAGCCCAGGAAATATTGCAAAACATCAACAACTGAGATAACATCAAATTGAAAAGCTTTTACATAGCAAAATAAACCACCAAGAGAGTGAAAAGACAACACATAGAATGGGAAAAATGTTTTGCCAGAATTTCCTCAACAGACTAATGACTGTAGTACATAAAGAATTCAAGTTATATACTCCAAATGTAAAGAGCCAACTTGAAAATAGTCATATGAAATCAATAGAAACTTCTTAATGAAGAAGCACAAACAGAAAAGAAATATGAAAAAAGGTTCAACACCACTGGTCATTTGTGAAATGTGAATTAACACTGAGATTCCTCCTCACTCCGGGCAGAATGGCTATCATCCATAAATCATCCAACAACAAGTGCTGGTGAGGCTTTGTGGAACACAAACCTTCTCGGTTTAGAGTATTATATTTGATTTCTACAATTTTTGAATTTCCAAATTTTGTTTTTGTTAATTTTTTTTAAGTTTCATTTTGTTGTGATTAGAATATATACTGGTATGCTTTCAAATTTCTTATATCTCTTGTATGTATTTTATGACCTAGCACATGTTCTGTGATCTATCAAAAGAAGGAACTGTACATGCTTAAAAAGAATGTGCATTCTAGTGTGTGGTACACTATTCACAGTGTCGTTCAACTCTTTTGTTTGTCTACATATCCTTTGTCTGGATTTCTACCCATGGTTTAAAATAGATACTGATATTTCCAACTAACATTTTTTAAAAATCTATTTTGTCAATGTTTTCTTTATGTGTTTAAGTGCTCTGGTATTGAATGCTGCTGCATTTTTAATTTTCATAATTTCTGGTAAATCAGCTTTTTTGTCTTTATGTGCTACTCTTCTTTGTACTGATGCAGGTGATACTCCAAGTCTTTCATACTTTTTCATTCTTTTTAATCTCTTATCCCCTTTTGATTCCTCTGAATGAATAATTTCAGATGATCCATGTTCCAAATAAAATATTGACAATAACTTTAGACAAAACAAACACAAAAATGATATAGCAAAACTTATGGGATGCAGTAAAATCAGTGGTATGAGTGAAGAGTGTAGTAAGAAATGTTGACATCAGAAGGAAGAATGATCTTATGTGAAGAAACCGTGCCTCGAGGAGCTGCGAGGAACAAATTACATACAGTGAGAACAGATTGAAGAGGGCAGGAGACCAACAGTACAGATCAGTGAAAGCAAGTGCACTAGAGCACCAATATAAGAACTCCAGCCAAATGAAGTGTTGGATTTTTGAAAAGTTTAACAAAATTTTAAAACTTCAATTAAACAAAAGAAAGAAGACTCACAAAAAGAAATTTAAAAATGCTGTACATATGTCTCCACTAATGTAAAAAAAAATGGGGAATGACTACTGTGAACAATTATATGTCGTAAAACTGGATAGTTTAGAAAAATAAATGAGTTTTTTTTTCTTTTTGTATTGGGTGTCACGCTCAGCACCTCGTGCTTGCTAGGCGGCGCGTAAACCCTGAGCTCTCTCCTCAGCCCTCTAGGGGAGTTCCTAGAAGCACACAGCCTAGTAAGACTGAGTCTGAACAGACCTATAACTAAAGCAGGCTGAACAACCAACTATCCAACAAAAAATCCTAAGTGGTTTCAAACTTATTAATTCTACCATATATTAAATAAAATTAATCCAATTACTGGTGGGAGTGGAAGCTAATGATAAAAGAATTAAGATAGGCTATGTACATTTACTAACTACATAATGAGTGTAATCTACATTCTAAAAACATGTGCTAATAAAATGAATTTAGCAAAAGAGTAGAATAAGAAATCAACATAAAAATCACAAAATTGCATCTATCTATCTATCTAATTTATGTATAATTTGCTGAGAAATAAAACTATGTGTTTCCCTCCCTCCCTCCCTCCCTCCCTCCCTCCCTTCTTCCCTTCTTCTTTTCTTCCTTCCTCTCTGGCTTCCTCCATCTCGCCCTCCTTCTCTCTCTTGCTTTTCATTTTGTTTCTCCCTCTATTGTATCATGTGCTCTGAGGTCACACATCTCCACCTCACACCAGGACTGTCCTGAAGACTTCTGGGAAGGAGGGCTGTTAGGATTTACTCAGCAGAGAGCACTGAGTTCTAAAGTATCATGCTAACTAACTCCTAGCATCCTCAGCAAAGGGGCTCTGCCCCTGCTAGGCTGCCTGACGGCAAGATAGTGACGGTGAAAACAGTAACCCAAGTGAAACACAGGCAAATAGCTTGACTTAACTTTTCTCTAAAGAAGATAGATAAATGCTCAACATCGATATGAAAAAGCTGTCAGTGTCACTGATGACCAGGGGATGCAAATCGAATTCAGTGCCACACCAGCTTACAGAAAAGAGCAAATGTTGAAGGCATGATGAAATTGGATCCCGCATGCATTTTGGGCTTGAATGTGAGACAGTTCAGCTGCCGTAGGGAAAACAGAATGCATGTGCTTCAAAATGCATAAGATAGAGTTAGTCATCACTCCAACATCTATTTATCCAAAGGCACTGGAATCTGGATGGTGAAGAGGTGTTTGTGTTTTCACACTCACGTTAATTGGAAAAGTTATTTACTATTGTTGGGAAATGTAAAGATATAAATGTCCATGAGTGGATGAAGGATAAAGAAATTGTGGTAGAACATAGAGCAGAATATTACTCAATTATAAATACAACAAAAGGCTTTCATTTGCTACCATAAGGATGAAAATAGGAGACATGGTACTAAAAGAAATTGGCCTGTCACAGAAAGACAAAGGACATGATTATACTTACATAGGGTACCTAAAGTAATCAATGTAAAATGATGATTTCAGGGGGCGAAAATGGGGAATTGTTCTTCAAAGTATGTGAAGTTTATAGTTAGTCAATGCAAAAAAGTTCTAGGTATCTGCTTTACAACATTCTGCTTATTGTTGATCATACTTAGAGCACACTTAAATATCTGTTAAGGGTAAAATGTTGTGATTTTAACTACAAAAAAAAGAAAGAAACATTTTAAGTTTTCTCAATATGTATTACTAAAAACTTTTTTATGCAAATGAAATTTTGAGTGTTTTAGCAACATAAAAAAATCACTTCATCCTTTCATCTTTCCTCTCTTCATTTCCACTTTTATTTGTCGTATATGCAATATTCTATATCATCCATTTAGGCATGTTGGCACTTGCATATCGAATATGAATGAATGTACTGAGAGGTGCATGCTTAAAAGCAGTTATAGGTTATATATAAACAAACTGAGATCTTTGATGAAGAGCAGTGCCACTCAGCCCATGATTTCAGGGGGCCCCAGAAGGAGAGGAGAGGTCGGGCGCACACTCAGACCTTCCACAGCACACTTCAACCTGAGAAGTTACACTTTGGTATGCATGGTGCTTCTGGAAAAATACAGTTCTGATTGAACCAGTGTTTTCCACAACTGGAACAAAATTGAAGGTGATGCTATTGAAGAGGTCTGGTGAACTTTCACCCTTTGAAGAGTAAAAGGCAGAGTTGGGCATTGTCTTTGGTTTTGGGGTTTACAAGTGCCTATGCTCGCCTCTCTTCTCAATCCCATCTACACTGTTGTATCCCGCATGGCAAATGTTTATCTTATGGAAAAATGTTAAATTTGGCTTTGACATATTTCTATGAAGAAAAAGTGGAGGAGTCCGACAAATGTCCCCTGTAAATGAGACTCTTCCCTCTCAAACAGGCGCAGAGAAATATCCAACACAGACCCAAGATTTTCTATGGAAACTGCTGGATCTGTTTCAATACAAGTTAAAATGAGCACTCAAGACCCTGAGCTATTTTTACATCCAGAATTTTTCAGGGTTTTTGTCCAGGAAAAAATAATTTAAGCAGGCATTATTGAATATCCAATGCAGTAATAAAATGTTTTTAAATGAAAAACAGGGCATTAGGTATTAACAACAATGCCTTCTATAAATAGCTAACCACTTGCAAATTCTAAATGTAAGTTACTATATAGTTGACTTGGAAATTTAGAATGAAAGAGACTTCAGCAGTAATTTAATTTGAATTCTTTACTCGAGTTAATGCTTAATTTTTTGATCAATCTTGTAAAATATGAGTGAATCCTTTGAAGATAACCACATATAACAACTATTGTTAACTTCCTACCATCTTGTTTTGAAATTCTGTATTTTTAAATCATTGTTGCTGTTGTTTTATTCTTGTTCAAGTAGAAGAATTCATCACTTGAACAATGAGGGACCAGCTGCTGAGTATTTCTTCCATAGTTAGTAGCAGAGGCAACATTTCAAGTGCCCTCTTCATTCTACTGTCCTCTGAATCTGATCAGTCTCACAGACTCGTGGCTGGACACTCTTCCTGCATATTCAGTGGTCATATTCATCACATTTCAGTTCCTTCTGTGTCTGTGATACCTGTTTTGACCTAGAACATTCTCTTGAGTACTTTTCTTTTTTATTTATTTTTTAAAATAATTTTATTGAGAAACAGCAGTGAGGCAGTTTCAAAACCGATTAGTAGGACAGTTTCAGTAATTAGTACATTGCATAGTGTTGTCTTCTTAGTGGTTTTCTTCTTGTTCTCCCTTCTTTCAGTTGCATATTACTCCTATCCACTCTTTAGTTTCAAGGCTCTGAAAGGATATCTGTTAGATAGCTTGTTAATTTTGAAGTTAGATTTAGCCATATTGTTCCTTTTATTTTCAACTGATCACATTTAAAATTATTTTTTTCTATAGTTTGTTATATAAAATATGAACTTAAGTTACCGTTATTGTCTAATTGTTTCCATTGCTGTAGGTTATAGTTTCATACAACTTTTACTATGGGCAACTCATAAAATGTATATCTTAATGAATATTTTTTAGTGAATAAATATTTCTCTTATATAAGTGCCTTCTCACTCATTATTTTAGGCATTTTTGGTTAACATCTTCTTATATCTATTGTAACTATTAAAACACTATCTCAGTGTTGTCTATATTTATACAGCTGTAGGCAATAAAAGTTAGTTAAATTGATATAATGCTTCTCAGACAACAAGGAGTAAATCTGTGCTTTGGCTTCAACGATGACGTAATCTTGTTGCTATAAACTTGGGCACACATATAGTGCTGTGGTGTGATGCTTCTGAAAAAATATCCAGGAGAGGAATAGCTGAGTTGACTGGGACCTCCAACCCTAGCTTTTTGAGGAATCTCCACTCAATTTCCTCAGTTGTTGCACCAGCCTGCACAGCTATAAACAGCAGAGAAGGGTTCCTTTTTTCCTGCAGCCCCTCCAGCACTTTTTATTGATTAACTTCTTGATGATAGCATTCTTTCGGGGGTGAAATGGAATCTCAGTCTTGTTTTAATTTGCATTTCTTAAATGATCAATGATGTTGAACACTTTTTCGTCTATTTATTTACCATTTGTGTTTCTTTATCTGAGAAGCAAGTATTCATTTCAGATGCCCATATTTTTATTGGGTATTTGACTTTTGGGGCCTGATTTTTAAAAATTCTTTATATGTTCTAGATAGAAGTTCTTTGTTACAGGAACAGTTGGCACAATTTTTTCCAAATTCATGGGTTTTGCTTTTATTCTGTTGGTGATTTCTTTTAATATGTGACAATTTTTCAATGAGATCCCAGTTGTTTATAGCCGTGCAATTTGTTATAGCTAAATCTTGGAAACAACCCAAATGCGCATCAACTGAGGAGGGATAAAAGAAGATGTGGTAATTTTATACAATGGAGTTGTATAAAATAGCTATAAAGAAAGCTAAACGTGAGGCTCTTATAGGTAAATGGATGCAATGAAAGACCATACTCATAAGTGAAATAAATCAGACCCACATGTGTAAATATCATATTGTCTCCCTGGTGTAAGAATTTGAGAGAATATATAAAATCTAAAAAGTATAATAGATGTTATGAAAGGGAAAAAACTGTTCAAAGGAAAAATAATAACTGAGATGAGGGAAGGAAAAAAGAAAGAAGGAAGGAAATATTTATATATATATATATATATATATATTTATGTACAGAGGATAGCTTGGATAGTTGTACTGCTGATTTCTACTGGTCTATTGAAAAGAACAGTTCAGGTTTAATTCGTTTTTCTTTTATTTATTTATTTATTTATTTTACCAATTTTTCATCCTTATATCTGTTCATCTGAACAACAAATTTAAAGACAACACTATGCACCCTAATAATGTTATTCTGTTTAGTGAAATTCTAGTGTTTCTAATGTTTTCATTATTACTTATTATGTTTTAAGGAATATATCATCATTTGTTTCTGAAGATGAATATGAAATGCTTCCTGCTTCTTGTCAACACATTTATTTTTTTTTCCCTTTCTTCTTTATTATGAGGAGGAAGAAGAAAACAAAACATGCTATATAGTGGAATAACGGTGAAATCCGACTGGGTTACTTAGTTGCTATTGGAATGAAGTTACTCAAAAAATGTTAAGGAATTGGTGTTACTTGACTACTGAAATTCTCTAATGGCATGCAATCTTTTTTCTGCAACACCGAATTTCTCTTCCATTCGGCAATTCAGTTTGTTTTGGACATAATGGCCCTCTTAGGTGACGGAATTGTCACTTTTACACCTCACTCTTCTGAACTGTAGAGTCTTGGTGAGTTTAGCTCTGCATCGGAACATGGACCAGGTCGTAGAACCTCTGCAGTTAGGAAAAAGGACTCTCATCTGATGGGCAGAATGAGAAGTTAATAGGAGAAGCTCAGAAGTTTCTGCATTATTTGCTCTGTTCATATCACTACACGGAATTATTAGGTGCATGCAACTTATTTTCTCTATAAAACATTCTTTTATTTCCAATAGGAAGAAATTTATGTTTATGTACCCTTATGGAAATTTATCTTATGTTTCTTAAAGAATCTTATTTTTTTCAAGTAAAACATTTGTTAATTTTTTTCCTATTGTAGAAATTTATGTGCATAGTTGTACACATATATGCTGTGTGTGTGTGTGTGTGTGTGTGTGTGATGATCAGGTGTTAGCTAATATTACCATCTCCTTAAGCTTTTAAACTATCTTTGGTCAACAGGTAATAATCAATTATTTGTCATTATATTTATGGATTATAGTGTGGCATTACAAAAAGAATGCAGTGGAGTGACTATGATTCACAGAAACTTGTTATATAGTTTGTAAATAACTAAAAGAAGCCTGGCTGCAGGCTCATAAAAAGGGTAATGAGGAGCTTTTTTTTTGTCTAGGAATCAAACTCAGGACCTTGTGCTTGTCTAGCAGATACTGTGTGCTGATCTTTATCTCTGGCCCCAGGGCTTCTTATTTTTGGTGGCTATATCCCTATACTTAATTTCCAATTCATTTGGGGAAAAAAAGGTCTCCTGCTGCTTTGTGTTAATTATTCCTGGCTCCCAGTGCATAGGAACTGTTGAATAAATATTTCTTCATTGCATTAATGGAATTCCTTTTATTTAAACAATGCTAAATGTCACTGGGGAGGAGAAACATGAATATTGAAAATTGTCAATGAATTGGCTATTAATAGTTCTTTGGTATTAAGTAAGTGGACATTTACACTTGTGTGATGTGTGTCGGTAATACTTGCTAATTTTTTACAAAGGAGGGAACATGCAATAGGAAAATCCTCATATAAGATGGTGGTGGGATGGACTTATGCAGAACAAAACCAGACTTCCCTGTCTGGCCAGTTACAAATGACAACACAAGCATATTATACATTTTAAAGTAAGACCCCCATTGGCATATAATAATTATACATATTCATGAGGTAAAATATGACGTTTGAATTCATACAGGTATTGGTTGCAAATCAATTCAGGACAGTTAACATATCCATGTTTGAAACATTCATGATTTTTGTGGCTGATATAGTTAAAATCCTATCTTCCTAATTCCATCCTATCTTCAGATATCATGCATTTTCTGTATGATATCAGAAAGAAATAAAGGAAAAATACTACAGCATATTGGTCTGTGCAAAAGTTTTTTTTGATATAACTTAACTTCAAATGTACTAGTTGGAAGCAAAAACTGACAAATAACTTTTGATGGAATGAAAAACTTGCCAAGCAAAGAAAACAACACTGCGGAGACAGACTACAAAGCTAGAGAAAATATTTCTGATGGAAAGTTAATGCCCCGAATATACAAGAAACTCAAAAAATGTAAAATAAAAACACTGCCCAAACATTAGACCAATAAATAATCCATTAAAATAATCTAAAAATCTGCAAATATATTTTAAAAACTTGTAAAAGAGTGCTGGCCAGATAGCTCAGTGGACTGAAGCGCCTGCTTAGGCCGAGAACAGTGGCCAGGGTTTGATCCCCTGTGTGCCGTGCTGGCCTGCCCTGGGGTGTGCTGAGATGGCGATTGAGACTAGACGTGGTGGTGCACGCCTGCAATCCCAGTACTTGGGAGGCTGGAAACAGGAGGATCACTACGAGTCCGATTTAGGTAGTGAGACTCTGTAGACCACGTACCAAATACATTAAAAAAAATCTTAGAAAAATCTGGGTAGACGTTATTCAAAGTAACACATGCAAATAAAAAATGGTTAATGCCACTGAATAGTAGGGAAATGCAAACCAAAAGTGTGAGAAGAGCGATACCTCTTCCCAGCTAGGACAGTGTTTCCAAAACCAATGAAAACTAATAAACACCGGTGAGAATGTGGACAAAGGAATTTTTAGAAACCTTTGGTGAGAATGTAAGGTTATATGACCACTCTGGAAAACAGAATGGTGTTCGTCAAAAATATGAAAGTATAACTGCAATGCTATCCAACCATCCCACTGCCAGAAGAAGTGAATGAAGATCACATGAATACGTTGATGACATTTGTGCTGCCTTAGCGTTGCTCACCAAAGCTGGTACTTCGCATGGTTCATTAGGAGGCATGGGAGGAGAAAGAAAATGTACAACATAGGTAGAAGACATGGCAGAGTGCATTCCAACTATGAAATACAAAGCGCAATATCATTTGCAGTCACGTTACTGGAGGATACTATGTTAAATAAAATAATCCGTGGAACAGAAAGACATATGCTGGATGATCCCCTGCATTTTTGGAATACAGAGAAGTTGAACCTACAAAAGTTCAGAGCCCAGCGTTGGTTGCCAGTGCCTAGGAGTAGTGGAGAGAAAATATGAGGAGAGGTTGGTAGGTGTGTCTTATGTTGGTGGTTAGAGAGGAAGACTAAGTTCTGGAGTTCTATGACAAGCAGCAGGAAGAATATATTTCCTAATAAAGCATTCTATAGCTCAAGATATTTGGAAGATAGGATTTTGAACATATTAATCACAAAAGTCAAAAAAGTTTGCCATCATGTATATGTCAATTATCCTGAATTGATTTGTAACTCATACATACATGAATTGAAATTTCACATTTTATCTCAAAAATACTTATAATTATTACATGTCAACTGGAAAAAAGAACAAAATGTTAGTTACACACAGTGGTGTACATGCCATATTCCCAGCTATTTACGAGGCTGAGGCAGGAAGTTTTCAATTTCCAGGCTAGACTGTGCAACTTAGCAAGCATTTGTTTCAAGAACTAAAAAGGGGTGGAGGTTATCCTGGATTCAATGTCCAGTAATAGCAACAGCAAAAGGTTAAGAAGTTGTAAAAAAAATAAAAAAGTATACGTCATGATTCTGGATGTTGGAGATAGTTTTTACTAGTTTGTCATCAATTATTAATATATTTAAGAGTATTGTATCACTACAATACTAGCAATTTTTATTATAAACATAACAATATAAAGGATATATTTCAAAAAGCACATACATTCATCTACTGTTTACCTAATACCCTATGATCATTCTTTGTCTTCTTTTTTTTTGTTTGTTTGATTTGGGGGTAGTTTTTGCTTTGTTTTTTTAAGAACTTTGTTTGTTACAAAATGCTAAATATGTATAAATTCAGGTCAGGTCAGGCTCTGTTAAAATGCTTACATGCCCTTCTGATCTTCTAATTCTACAGATGTAGTTTACATATGTACATATGAGCTGCTAGGTATTTGTTGTTCTATAGTTGAAGAATAAAAAACATCACAGTTATATACCCCTATTTCAGAAAACAAAACCTTACACACATTATGTTTCACTATTGTGTACTCAAATTAATTTCACCTTGTAGTAATTCAAGTAGTAAATGTAGGGTCTCTGGAGGAAGCCCATTATTGCCAATCTTTGTCCATTCCTTGCGAATGATAAAGTTGATAATGTACTTAACATTAGAAGTAGAGTGAGCCAACCTTTCCTTTTAATATGTTGTGGTCACATGTAGACATTATATTTATTTGGTAGGAAATAATTTGCTTAGTGACTTTTGCACTATTTTGTTTTGAATGCCATTGCTTTAGAAAAAAGCAACCGAAGAAACCAGGTGTGTCTCTAAAAGATTGGGTTGAAATGTGAGAGAAGGGTAGTTGATTTCCAGCTTGACCTTTGTCTTCTGTGCCAATTCAGTGAGTGTGGGTGCTGTAGAGAACTTCAGGAGCATCACTGTTGCTTACTTGGCAAAACAACACCAATACCAACAATGACAACAACAAGAACAAAGGCATAAGCAAATTGTTAAAAGATAGAATCATGTTACCATAGTTACATCGATATTTTGGTTTGTAAATCTAAAATAAATTGAAAGGAACATGAAAAGGTCTCCACATGAATCTTCTACTAGAAACCTGGGCATTCATATAGAAATATAAATGGTGTACCTGGTTGGAAAACCAGCGTGTACTTTGCACATGCTTTGTCAAATACGGGCAGGTTTAAAATAACTGTCATGACTGTTCTTCAGAGGAAGGTGTATGAGGACAACTGCATGCTTTAATTTTCCATACTCGATATCCATCTCATAATGAGAGTGCCTAACACATCCACAAGCTTTGTCTTCCTTGCTTCTGTAGAAGCAAAGCAAGGGAAACAATGGAATAAGGAAAAATAATATTTCACTCTCTCTTGGGAGGAAACTACATGCTCCTTTATATTCATCCTCTGATTATTGAAACTAAGTTTTCAAATACGAAGAATGTGAATTTCCTTATACTATCTATATTTTACTATTTATTTTATGTTTTATGCAATGACCTGATTATTTGCATTTTACATATATGCATTTCAAATCAGTGAAAGAATGCATTCATAAAAGGTAGATATAAATTGAAATATCTTTGCTTTGAAAATGTAGTATTTTTAAAATAAAAAAACTGTGTATTGTTTTGCAGTAATTTTTCTTGTTTCCAAAAGAAAACACTCTATATTTCTTAGGTATTATGTTCTTTATGATGTGAGAGGTTGCTATGCAGATTGCTTTAATCATTTGTTATTGTTCTAGATGTTAGAGAAGAAAATTGCTTAAATGATAGCTCTAACATCTATATCTAGTTGTGTCTTTATTTAGCAATAAAGACTGCTCAAATGATTTCCTAAAAATAGTGTTCCTTCAAAGTTTACATTCCCTGGCAGCAACAATGCAGAGTTTGATCCTACTCCTTTTCCCTTTCTAAAAAGTTGAGTTTTTTCTTTAAATTTGATTTGGAATAATAGTGATGATTCAGCACATTCTAAATATTTCACATGAACATTTATAGCATTGTTAACACCCTGTTAGTATTTGCTTTGTTCTTGCACGTATTATTTAAGATGCCATGATTTGTTTTTCTTTTTTACGTATTTGCTACATGGTCTCAGGACTTGTAGTCATCCTCCTGTTTTCAGCTTCTCCAGTGCTTGGTTACAGGTGTGCGCCACCATGTCCAGTTTCAGTGGTGGGCTCAGTGCACGCAGAGGCAGGGCAGGTGCCAGTGCCCGAGTGGCATGTGGTGCCGAGGATCGAACCCCATTCCCTGGTGCTTGCCTAAGCAGACGCTTAGTTCATTGAGCTATCTCTCTGGCCCTATGCTTTATTTTTCATCAAGTTATTGAAGAAATTCTTTTTTCATTAGTGACAAAAATTTCAGGTATTTTTGTTATTTCTGAATTACACCTGTATGATTCCCTTCATACAATTTTATGATGTTAACTGAGTAGTAGAGATTAGAGAAAATGTGACCCATGAATCTGGATACTTATTTTGTTATTTCACCTGATTTTCTAATACTCTAATTGCCCAAATGCTAACATTTACTTATCATTGAAGAGCACTACAATGAACAATTTTAGAGTTCAGTTCCACAATGAAGCTTTCATTAAGTGTGCACTTTATTTGGAGTTATAAATTGAAAGATAAGAATAATCTAAGAAATTCTCTGTCTTCTAAACACTTTAATTTTGGCTTAAGGAGAAAGGATGACTTTAGTCCTATCTTCTTTTTCTGTTCATTCTGTAGGAAATCTTTGGTTCTCTACTCATTGTATGCCAGGCAGAGAAGGGACTATAAATTATGAATGATCACTTCTCCCTTAATCTGAAGGAGTCGACCATCCAGAAAGGTAGGGGAATACTATGTTTATGATTAGCATGATGAAAGTAATGAATTTAAGGGATGATCAAATCTCTGGGGTTTCAGAGCATCAAGGAATGACTTTCCCTGAACAGGATAATGAAAAGCTTTATAGGTGATGTGACATGGGCCTAAATTTTGATAGAAGTATTATTTTATTAGCATATAACTTTAAAAATGACATTTACTTTATGCTAAAATTATGAACACCCATCTAAAATGTGTGAAAATATGTCAACTCAGAGATTATAAAAACTGGTGTGGCTTTAATCTTGATTGTATGGAGAGATTTTGAGATATGAAAGTGTAAAAGGGGATTTGAAGCCATATTAAAAAGTTATTTTAGTGGAAAGGTGATGGGAAACCTTAAATAGGGCATGCTATGACCAGATGATCTCTGATGCTATCTGCTCATTCCAAGTCACCAGTGTTGTTGGCAGTTTCTCATTCTGTTGCAGACTGTCCCCATATCATCCTTCTTACTGAAATCTCCTAGCGAGTGTTATTGTGTTTAAGGCAACATACAGATTTCCTTTTCAAATTACAAAGAGCTCTACATGTGATGACCTCAGTTTGTCTTTCCACTGTTGAGTCTTAGCCTTGATCCACTAAACTTTGTAAACCACGTAAAGAAAATCTGGAGACACCAGGATCTATACTAAGACAAATACAGCAATTTAAATTAACATTTGTGTTGGTAAATTAAAATAATTTTATTGGGGATAGAGTAAAGAGATGTACCTTGAAAGACATAGCTTATACAGCATTGTTTTAAAGGAAAGAAGAGAAAAATATGAAAGATGGGCTTGCGAAAGCTACTGAAACATAATACCAGAAAATGAGGGCCTAATTAATAAAAGTATGGAAATGGGTCCAGACATTTAGTTTGTATCAGTTGGTAGTTCACAATTTCTTGTACAGCTTTTCTGTTTTGCTCTCATCTCTGATCATAGAAGTTTACTGAGATGAATCTTTGGTCAAATTTAGGGTTTGACTCCTTATCTTGGCTAATTTTGACTGGAGTAGAGCTCAGCGTTCAGTGTTTCTGGAAGTAGACAGGGTTTTCAATGTCTGTGGCTGGTACCTTTTGAGTGTGAAATCGAATGCATTCTTCCTTAATATGCATGCTCTGTGGACTAAGAATTCCACTATTAAGTTGATCTCCCTAGAAACAATATGCAAAGATACAGGGTAGGAAATAGATCCCAGAAGGAGGGGCCAGATCTCATACTTCTGAGTACACGCACACCACTAAATTCTTTTACAGCTTTCCATTAGCTTTCATATTATTAGTTAAGGCATGATTTCGGATCTCAGAGTAGGGACCGTCATGAACTCAGGTTCCCCTTTACCGTCAAGGGAGACATAATACAGAGAAGTAGGTGGAGCCAGTTCTGATCTTTCTAGGATATGTGCCTTTAGGCTGGTGGTCACGTCAGATTGGTACCCATGATATGGGGCAGAGGGACCGACTTGTGCACTCACTGGTACCACTTTCACATGGAGCCCTCAGTCCCTATGCTGTCTCTGCCTTCTGGTAGTGGTGATAGTCCAGATAGTTCTGCGAGTTCTTGGTCTGGTTGTGACTGGGGAATGGGATGTCCTAATTCTTGATTTTGATTTTGACATCTTCTGTTATGGTACTGACTCTTAAAGATGGTCTTGAAACAGCAAGCAGTTTGTCCTCTTTGCGCTTAAGCTATCTGTAGCAACATTTGATCTCTTCAAACATCTCTTCAAACATCAAATTTGAAGTTCTAATTGGGTTCCAGCAGTGAATAAAATAGAATCTACGCAGATCTCTCTAGAAGAGAGTCCTGTTGCTGGTCATTCCAATTCTACTCAACTTTATCAGTAATTCGTCTTCTATTGGGTAGGTTCTTCCCCAGTTAATTTTGGATTCATTCACAGAAATTTGTAGCGATTCTCTGAATTATTCATGGTAATAAGTTGTGTGCCATATGTGAGCTTGTTGGGGATTGGACTGGAATTGGAGCTGAGAGATAAGGTTCAGACCTGAAGGCTTTGATTGTGACTCACTGAAGCCATCAAAATTAGAGGAAGATAATACAGCAACTGACAATAAATGTGTTCAACTATGAGCTAAAAACAAAAATGAAAGTGAAGATTAAGGGATTGATATGATAAATAGGGCAGGCTAAAGTCCCAAATCAGGAACTGGATGGAAAGCAGTTCAAAGCACACGTAGGTTTGGAATAAGATCTCAAGATATTGTCTAGAGTATTTTGTATGTTTATAATTTGCTTTTATGTTCTGTTGAGTGCATGAAGTGTGAGTAATATTTTTAGTTGAAAGAAGAGGTTGCTATTGATAATAGGATCTTTTGGTTTTGGCATTATACTTTTGAAACAATTTTTCTTGGCTTTCAAGAAAGTGATAGTACTTTATATTTTTATCTTACTACTTACTGATCTTGCATGTATTCAAAGAATGTATCCATATATTCTCTCAGTTTACAAGTATAAATTATATTGTGTAAAATAATATTTCCACTCCCTTTACAAGTTGTGTTACTAAGGATCTAAAGAAAATCATGTTATATTCCATTATTTCTGATTTTCAGAGAAATTTTTTCTCTCTGAGTGAGAGGGAGAGATTCTGAGGAAAGATCAAGGTCTCTTGATGTTTGGGAAATGGTATGAAGACCAGGCCATTGAGCTAAAAGGAGTCAAAGAGGCAGATGAACAGTGACCTTGCCAAGCAAGATAAAGAGTGTGTGTTTTGTTTTTTGGGGGATATGGTGAGAACAGGACAATTAGCACATTTTTATATGAGTATTATTTTACTTTTTCTTTTTTTTGGCAGAACCGAGGATTGAACTCAGGCCCTTGTGCTTGCCAGGGAAGCACTTATTC
>NDGN011512372.1:0-19622 GCA_002564285.1 Tympanoctomys barrerae
TCTTCTTCTTCTTCTTCTTCTTCTTCTTCTTCTTCTTCTTCTTCTTCTTCTTCATGTATTTCATTGTTGCAAGTTCTCACTACGCAGCTCAGACTCAAGGTGATCCTCCTGCTTTCAGTCTCCCCAGCGCTGGGATTACAGGCATGTGCCACCACTCCTGGACTCTGTGGCTGGCTCAGCCCATCCTGGGGGCTAGGCTGGCACAGCATGTGGTGCTGGGGATCAAACCTTGGTCCCTGAACTTGCTTATGTTTCACTAAGCAAGCACTTTAGTCTACTGAGCTACTCACCAGCCCGTGACCCCCGAGATTCTTGCTCACCAATGTGGATACATCTTCCAGCTATTCAATATGCTTTCATGTGCAATGGAGGTCCCACCTGTGTTGGCTTTAAGGAAGGGACATTAACTTCACAGAGATGAACATATTTGGGTAAACAGCTGTTAAAAAAAAAGCGTTTCTTGTTAGGAAGAAATTGCTGGTATGACAGAGACTTGGTGAAAAGGAAGACTTCCACTGTTGGCTTTGAAGTTCAGGGGCATGTCAAGGAATTGGAACATTTTCTTGGAGATAAAAACAGAACAACAGCAACAAAAAAAAAACCCAGTTGCTAGCCAACATGAAGCAGAAATCTCAGTCCCTCAGCCACACTGAACCTAGCTCTCCATTAATCCCACTGAGCTTGGAAGTAAACTCTCTTCCCTAAATTCCTAAAATGAACAATGTGTAGTGGAAACCTTGCCTCAGCCACATAAAATACCAGATAGGGAATGAGGGCACATGGCGCCAGACTTCCATGTAGAGAACTACAGTGATAACTGAATACGGTTTTAGGTTCCTTAGTTTCTGGTACTTGATCAAATAGAAAAAGAAGATAAACACACTTTTTCTTCTTACTATATAGTTCTCAATAAGGATAAAGAGGCAACAGTATTCACAGAGTAGAGACGTGGAGTTAGACCTGGGTAATCTGGTCATGTGTCAGTGCTCAGGACGTAAAGATGAATGTTACGGGACGCTGCCTGCAGAGCACAGCATCATCGACATCTGAGCAGAGCGTAGTGACCACCACTGACCCAGGCTCAGGCCCACAGGTTCTTAGTGCTGGGTGTGGGCTGGGCTTGGGTGGAAAGTTCTGGTATTTGTTAGCTTCACTGCAGGTACAGGTGATCTGTAGGTGAGCTCATCCATACCAGTCTTGGATCCACTTCAACTATAATCTTCTCCTTGGGACACCAAGGAGAAGCTAGATCAGGCATATATTTTTCTCATGGCGATTGTAGACACAGTGAAAACACTGACACTTCAGAGTCCACAAATCAGAATGGGTCCAAGACCACGTCCACAAACTGTGGCACAAAATACGTAAGGTGAAGGAGCCAAGAGGCATGGAGGTCTATCCTTTGCACAGGCAGAAGGTACTGCAGAGCTTCACGCAAAGCTCCCAAGTGTGGAGAGTTACAGATCACAGATGCTAAGAACTCCAAGGAGGAAATAAGGAAGGATGCTGAGACAGAATGAGCTGGCCACGGTGAGCTGCTGCAACTCTCCCAGTCGTATTTTATTTTCTCATAACTTCTACTAAATTAATAACTCTTCCTAAAATAGTTAAGTTCTGTCAAAGTCTGAAATATTGCACTAACAAGGACATGTATCTGCTGTGTCATTTGATCAGTTAGCAATAAACCTTAAGGAAATAGGAAAAATACAGAATTCTTAGGAGACAGAAAATGAAAAGGTCAGCAGCAACTTTGAATTAAATGTAGGCTCTATCCTCCTAATCCTCGAGCTTCTCAGGAGGGATGCCCTAACATAAACTGTAAAGAATGATTTAAGTTTCTAAGAATTCCCATTATTATAAACTATTGAACAGTGCTAAAATATAAATGGTAAGAATTATGACAGTCTGCCCAATTCTAATAAAAACAAGATTTAATGTCCCATTACAAGCTTGATGCTTGATGTTTTGGAATTTTTAGTTTTGGCCACCCATGTAGCCCACGAAAGGGGTCACTTTTGGTCTTCACAAATTTTCAAGGCTATTCACAAATTTTCAGAAATGTTGGCTTCAAAATTATATAACATCTTTCAGCCAATTTGTTTCTACTATATAAATTACAAGGACTTTGTCAAACCATAGTATTTAAATCAAGTCACAAGTCACAAAGAAATAACTTTTCTGTCAGTCTTTTACCTAAGTAGCTATGTGAATTCATCTTCCTGCTTTGCTTCAAGCTTTCTGTATTAAGCTGTCAGAGCAAGTGTGCTCACCCACAGCTTCCATAAACTGCTAACAAATGGAAAAGTGGACAGCAAGGATGGGTGCCCAGGTCAGCCGTGGCATGTCAGCAAGATGGCCCAGTAAGCCACAACAACACTGAGACTGGTAATCAATTTGCTGACCATCAGAGACAATTGAGTATTTATAAACACTAATTCTAGTCATTCTTGTACAGTCCACTGATGGATTCAGCATAGTTCTGGGTAGGTTTAAGGGTCCGAATGCTACACCCATTCTAGGGCAGGTAGCCTGCAGACAATACAAAGGAGAGAAGAGGCCTATCTTCCTCTTGTTGCCTTGCTCCATTTTGTTCTCCAAGAACAACTGCTCTCTGCGGAGCCACCCTGCCCTGCAGCCAGCCATTATGAACTGAAACCTTTACAAGGTGCAAGCTAAATAAACCTTTCTCCCTTTTACTTTGAGAGTGTGGTATTTTGCCTCAACAACCAGAGAAAAATAACTAAGAGAGGACTCAGAATACAGCTGAGTGCATGCACCCTTGCAGATGTTTTCCTTAGGAGAGTCGTGAGTTTGGGAAGCTATTTCACGTTTCTGAGAAGATTTCAGAAGAATTTTCTGCCTCTGCCATTGCCTGGGCCTCTACTTGCACTTCTGCCTATCCCTGTCCCTGTATCTTTTCCTATTGCCTTAGCTGTACACTACAGCTTTGCCTACACCTACCTCTATGTCTATGACTACACCTCTATATAGAGCGTGCCCGATGTGCTCACACCTACTTGTACCTGTACCTGTCTCCAAAGGCTATTTAGAGGGTTAAATAATCAGTGAATCTGTGTGCTGTGACACTTAAAGCCCATTAGCTGCTCCATAGCTGTTTACACTGAGGCCACTCGGGCTTCTTGGATGGCCTAAGTCCCTGCATGTCCATCTCTGGGAAAGGCTTCGCAGGACTTCGTGGAGGACGCATCATCCAAGTGGAGTTCTCAGTGGTTGTAATTAAAATCACACATGAATAGGCTTCTACTGACTTTGCTGAATGATTCACGCTGCCCTTGTTCTCTTCCCTACCTGCGTCACCATACAGCCCCACCCTCCACTGGACTGGGTCTCCTCCAGGTTCTAGCATGAAGGGTAGAGCGATGCATGGAAAAGTGGGCTGGCCAGAGACGTGGGAGCCAGAAGAGCCGTGATAACACAGGCTTGGAGAAGCACACCAAGGTACCCACTAGGGCCAGAGTCCCAGCCTTGGGCCTGAGTGGTGGAGGGAGGGGTCCCCAAATGGGGGGGACATCACTGTAGCCAAGAAGAGATCTACTGGGAGCACACTGCACACATTGCAGGAACTTCCAAGCAAGCGTTCCTAGGAGACCTAAGTCCATGAAGAAACTGAGCATGCGCTGCATGCAGAGCCCAGGGCTAGTTTCCCAGGATACAAAGATGGGCAGAAATTGATCCAGCTTCCAAACATTTCTGTTCTACCAAAGGGAGAAACAAGATATCCCTGTCATATTTACTAAGGAAGAAGGCCACGTAAACCACCCCTGAGCAGCAAAGCCCAGGAAACACTCTCAGAGTAGGTGACATTTGAGCTGAGCTTGAACAGCGGAGGGCTTTTGGCAGGGCGGTGCAGGTGGAGGACACGTCTGAGAAGGCACCCAGGGCAAAGGCGCGGGTGACAGGGCCACTCTGTGAACCCCGGGCACTGACTGCTGATGGGGAGGAAAGGAAAACTGACTCGGGAGGATGGAGACAAGCTCAGGGCCTCATGGCTTCCTCTGCTCCTGCCTCACCCAGGACGGACACATTTGCAAAGGTGCATCTTCTGTAATGCCAGAGAACTTCAACTTTGCACTGTGTGTTTTGGGATTTACTGGCACAGGGTTCATCTCCCAACTACAACCTGCAGAACCTCAGCTACTTAATTGCTTCCGATTCCCTGTTTGTAATCAAGCAAAGATATAGTAGAAATTCATTTTATAAAGAAAGAGGAAAGCTATGCATAAAATATGTGAGATGAATGAAGTCCATGAGAACATTTAATAACCTCTCCTGTTCTGTGCATAGATGGATTTTCCTTCTGAGAAAAACCTAGCATTACATGACAGGAATAATTGTTTTCCACAAAATCTCTTATTTCTGAGCTCAGCTCCCCAGTAATTCCACTCATATGCCATTATGAATCCTCTGTATAAATGGGTCTATTAATGTATGCTCAACTCCATTGCTGCCTATTGTTTTACTCATTAGTTTAAATGAAGTTTTGATAAAGACCACATCACTAATATTAGGGATAAACTGTTTCCATCTTCTTAAATTTCCTTGGCTTAGACCCACTGTGCACACTGTGGCTGGCTCAGGACTTCGTTATGTTCCCCTCGTACCAATAAACCTGCATAAAATAACCATTTAATTGGAACCTTCTTTAGGTTGTTTTCTTGATATTTTAAGAGCGTATGGTTTTCATACCAAACAGTGAACACGATATCAAATGTATTACAGCCCAGCCCCATTCCTTGGACAATAAGAGCCCAAGTTCCCATCTGCCTTTAGCTCTATAAACAGAAATTAGAAACTTTAAAGCAAGGGCTGGACAAGGTGCAGGGTGTCATTCCTTACAGAAGTATCTGCCATCTCCCAACAGCTTCAGATAGCTTAGCTGCTCCCTGTACCTCAGTGCTGGTGGTTGAGGGCCACTGCCTTGTTATTACCCAGCCAGCAAGAAGCATTCACTGCTGCATACTCTGGATTTTGTGAAGCTTAAAGATCAATTTCCCAGGAATTACAGCCTGTTGTTAGCACCACTGAAACTGGGAAAAGTCAACAATAAATGTTTATCATAAAAGTCACACTAAAAAGTCATGGTGCATAAATGAATAAATGGATGGATGATGGCTGGATGGATTATGGATGGGTGGATGGGTGGATGGATGGATGATAGAAGGATGGGTGGATGGATGACAGATGGATGGATGATGGATGGATGGGCAGATGGTTGGACGGATAATGGATAGATGGATGGATGGATGGATAGATGAGTAGATGGACGATGGATAGATGGATGATGGATGAAGGGATGGATTATGGATGGATGGATGGGTGGATGGATGGATGGATGGATGGATGAATGGATGAATGGATGATGGATGAATGAATAGATTATGGATAGGTGGATGGATGATGGATGGATAGATGTGTGGATGGATGACGGATGCATGGATAAATGATATAGTTATGTAACTGCAGAAATTTGTGAACAGACCACATTTTGGAATTGAAAATAAATGAGGACACCAATAAGTCAGACAATCATGTGTTCTGTCTCATCATTTTCCCTTTTGAAAAAGGATAAACACAGACACAATTCTGATGTAGTCTGTAATTGTATCCCTTCGAGGTGGGATGCGGATGATCTCCGTCCTATTATCTCCAATCACTACATTGTACCATGCTTAATAAAATAGAGTTATCACTTCATGCTGTTCAAAAAGTTTTGCAATTGTTATCTCACTTTATTAAAAAAATGTGGGAAAACGAATTTTGTGTTCACTTTAACTAATCTTCAAATTTTTATGTAATAAGTTTTCCTCGGTGATATATTTTATTTTATCTAAAAGTACCGATGTTCTTTCCCTTCTTGTGGAAGCAATTAAAAATCACCAATTGCATTGCTGAGTTCCTCACTAATTGTCTATGGAGACTTTCATCAGGCTTTCAGAACCAGCGGTACCCTAATTGAGAAGCTGGATATGAGACAAGCATTACCTCAGCATCCAAAGCACTGTCACAGGAAATCAAATAGAAGGCAGGGGAAAGCCGTAGCAAAGCAGAACCACCCAGTGCAGCATGGCGGGGATCTCATGGTGCCAGTCAGCCCTCTGGGTGCAGGAGCAGGGGACATGAGTGAGGACACCCAGCTGCAGTGCCGGATGATCTCTGCCCAGAGTTAGACATGGAAGAAAAAAGCCTCAATTTGGATGTTATGTCTGCTCCAGTCAGACTTACTTCTGAGTGTGTGTGTGTGTGTGTGTGTGTGTGTGTGTGTGCTCATGGGATGAGGGAAACACAGCTAAAGCTGGAAGGACCTAGACCGTCCTCTAGCACAAGCTCTCTACTGCGGCCCAGGCATGATTTTCCCTATTGTTTCTTAACTGTTCATGTCAGCCTTGACTTAACTGCCCACATGATAAGCAGTTATCACATCATGAGCCACAGTCCTAGGAACCAAGCGACGGTTCGATTCCTACTCAGGTGTTCCACTAGGACCTACCCAGACTTGCTGGCTTCACCTCCCTTGTTCAAGTCTTCTGTTGAGGTCTTCTGCATCTAGGGCTTCTCCTAGGTGTGGCTTCTCACCAAGTGCTGCAAAAGGAGGTCCGGCTGCTGTGGATGTGAGTGGGCACCGCTGCTTGGCCCCGACACACTGACCTCTCTGCCCTCTGTGACAGTGCACAGGCCTGCTGGATCTGGAGAAAGAATGGAGCTCTGATTGCCATAGTTCGTGTGAACAGACACCCCAAAATTCCCACAACCTCCAACCTTATGTTCCCCACTTCAATTTTGCCTTGTGTGACTGGTTTTAATTCCCTCCTTTCTACTCATCCTAAAGCTCCATTCTGTCATCTGTTGTATTGTCTCTCCATCTCCATTTTGTGTCATGTGCAAATCCTAGAAGTAGGTTTTTTTGTGCTTTTATCTAGACCACTGAGTAGCAATTGATATGCAATAGAGAGCAAAACCCATTCACAGGTCATTACCACTTTCCACTTTGAATGATCCAGTTTATTGGTGGCATGGCGGCCATTAAGCAGGTTAAGGACAGCCTCATGCCAGTAAAGCTGCAAATACGAGGGGTGCTCTGCTGCGTAGATTAGATGAGCTGAGCTTCAAGGATCACTGATGTGCACAGCAAACCAGTACTCAGCAAACTAGATTTACTGAAGGTAGAAGACAAACAGGCTACTTCATGGGAAGCTAACTGAGAAAGACTTTGTGATCCCCGCCCCTTCTAAAGAGTTTCTCTTCTTGTTCCCAGTGCCTCCTGCAATATTGTCAGTGATCAGTGTTGAGCCGAGTGGCCCATCTTCTCTGGAATTCATCCTCTTGCCAACTTTGAAATTGGAAAATTATTGGCTTCTTCTACTCTCCTGGCTCCTCTCCCATAATTCAGTGCTTTCTCATAGCAGCCTACCTCCCCTGGCATAGCCTTGTGATTTGGTCTAAGGCCTTGCGCTGCCTGGCGTGTCTGCTCTTTGTCACAAGCTGCCCCTCTATAGAGGGCAGAGCCTTTTGTCTGACACTGCCATGCCACGGCAGAAACCAAATGGCCAGGAAGAGGGCTGCTCCTGTCACTTTCTTCTCTTAGGGTGATGTCTCCACCCAAGCTGCGCCCATCCCTTTCTTTCTCTACTCTCTCTGCATCAAGTAGGCTCTGTCTGATGGTTAATAATATGGTAGAGGATGCAGCCGGCCAAGTAGCTCAGCAGATTAAAGTGCCTGCTTATGCCGACGAAGGGGCCAGGATTCGATCCCCTGCCTGCCGTGTCAGCCCCGCCCCCGGGGCATGCTGAGACTGTGATTGAGACTGGGCGTGGTGGTGCGTGCCTCTAATCCCAGCACTTGGGAGGCTGAAAACAGGTGGATCACTATGAGTCCTATCTACAGAGTGAGGCCCTGTAGACCCTGTACTAAGTACAATATTAATAATAACAATAATAATGACAACAACAACACAGTAGAGGATGCATCGAAACCAAGCGTGAGAAGTTTAAGGAAGAAGTTTGATTTTGGGGAGAATAAAAGTAAAGTAATAAGAATCCAATCATTAAATGGAATGATCTGTCAGTAATTTGTATAAATAGAAGAGAGATGTTGAGAATGGGTTACATCTTCTAAATCTGAATCTATTAGAAACCAAAAACAAAATTTATGAGTGTTAAACATCTTATTTGTTCTTTGTAGGTTATATTATTGATTAAATATTAATTTGAAAGAGCATCATTAACTGAAGTATAAAATGAGTTATTTGAATGTTTCATGATAGTGTTGAAAAATTGTCCAAATACACATGAAAAACAATATGAGCATGTTCCCTCTGGGTTAGATATTCATCTCTTTTCAGAGGACCAAGGCTGGAATAAACTCTTATGCTAGCTATTTTCCCAAGGTCCTGATTTGTTTGGAATATCTTGTGGTAACTGGTTCCCATTCTTCTGGCAAGCCACCTGTAAGCTGAGGCAGAAGCAGAGGAAGAGGGTGACAAGGGTGCGGTCAGCTGTGCTTTATCATGACTTCACTCCACTGCAATGTGAACTCTGAGCTCCTGAGTCCACACATGTTTGAATAGGGTGTGTGGTTGATTTATTAAGGCTATTCAAGTCGAGAAATCTGCAGTTTTCTTCCATTTAAAATTAAAGACGACAGCAAAATCCCAAACTTAGGATATTAATCATGGATTTAAAGCCTTCACATAAGTTAACTTGAAGTTGGTAACATAGTATAGGAAGATTTGAGAGAGGTATTAATCCCTATAACTGAATATTAAATTTGCTTCTTTATATCACTGTTATTTCATTGAACACAAAACCAAATCTAAGACATTTAGTTTGCTTCAAGATTTTAAAATTTAATTGTATTAGCAAGAAATGGGCTCTCTTTCCATTTACTTCTTTCTTTATTTGATGTATGTATGCATGCATATATGCATGTACATAAGTATTGGTAAATGCACACTCTTCAGCATCGATTCTGTTTGTCATGTGGACTAGAGGAATGTCAGATGGGTGACAGTCTTTTGTGCTCCGAGGGCCTACAGGGCAGTGCGGTGGATGGTCCTCTGGCAACCCTGTTGCAATCAAGAAGGCAGCTTCTAATCCACACATCTCGGTGTCTGATTCCTAAGCCAGTAGTGTCAGCATCACCCAACAGGGATCTGCACTCGGCTTCGCTGATGCAGGGACTCCGGATCTGGGCCCCATGTCACTCCTAAGGAACCCTCTGCCTGATCCCTTGCTGCCCTATGCTTGGAAACCCCTGATCTCAGTCCTGCTTACATGAGGGGTGAACAGTTTTGCAGGAAGAGCCTAGTGGAACTGCAAGCAGATCACTGCAAGAATTGGTAGAACCCAGTTGCTGTAGATGCCAAGGACCAAGCCCCAGGTTTCAACACCCCTCCAAGGCCAGACAATACTGTGTGACAAGTGACAGTGCTAAGTAGGCAAGAACTATGCACAATGGTGGAGGTGACAATGTTACCCAGAAATTGGTCTTTCACTGTGTCTTCCATTGCATGAACTCCCCAGGCTTACTGTATAAGCCATAACAACCTGCCAGTCAAAACACAGAGCTTGCCTTTATTTACTTCCCACTGACAAGTCCTCTACCAACGGCGGCCATAGTGTACATGACATCTGTACGTCTGGAGTGAATAAGAAGTCACAGGGGCTCTGCAGCCAGGCTAGGGCAAGAGACCAGGGGTGAGTGGGCAATAACCACCCTCCCTAGCCTGCTCACATGTCAACACCTGCAAGCACAGAGCGAAGCAGTTTCCTGTACAACCTCATAGACAAATGCTGCAGTCCTCTGCTTTAAAAATTAGCAAGTTTAACAGGCACTTAAATTATGTACCAAATTACACTTGCACCCTGTTGATCCCTGTGCTCTGCAGCCCATGGGTGATGGAAGTTCATCTACATGTGCTTGAGGCACCATCTTTCCCCGATAGAGGGTTTGTATAAGATAATTTTTAACACAAGAACCAAGATTCTTCAATCAAAGCCATACATTCCCTTTCGAATGCTTGCGTTTTTAAGAAACAGACCTGTGGAGAATAAAAGGCAAGTTGATACTAGAAATAACACAGAAGCCTCACAACCCACCCGCATGGGTCTTTTCAAAGTAATGGTTCCAGTTGAGGCAGAAGGCTGTAGTATCCAGGCCCGATGTGCTCAGAGCAGATCACCATGCTGCCTTCAGCCTCATCCAGAAGTAACTACAAGGAGGCCAGAACAGAACAACTCTAGTGATAATACTGCAGTTCCACCATGACTACCTGTGTTAGTTCACTCTGGCTCTTGGACCGTGTAGGAATCCCCCCACCAGTGTCCTGAACTTCTATATAGCACATATGGCTATTATGATTTCTTAATTATCCTTGTGTGCATTGAATGTGCCTTAATTAACAGCATTTTAATGTTGTCTTCCAAGATCCAAGCTCTAAGAACACAAAGAACACAGATTTCATAACATGTACTCTGTATTCCATAGCTAGAAGCATATCTAGCATGTTGTAGGTGCCAGTATATTTTATGGGATTAATTCACAAATAAATAATAAAGCATATGTTGATTTTATAGCACAAATCATGTTGTGATGTTTCACATCAGTTCTCCCACTCATGTCTTTAGCTAGCCAGAAAGGAATTCACTCTTGAACTTTATGTCTAGTTGAATGCTTGTTACCAAAGTGGTATAAGTCTGTTTACTTATTAAATGGATCACCCTTGTGATCTAGGAGTGTTCATTCACTTTCCCACTGCTGACCAGGGACTTTTAAATTATGTTTTGCTTCTGTCACCCACTATGAGGACATGCAGTCACATGCCACCTCATATTTTTGCCACGTTTACTCAGTACTCCCATAAACAATGTCTTAGCTGCCTTATTTTTTGAAGGTATATTCTGTGATGTTTCCACAATAAAAAAATTATCTAATGATGCATTTCTCAGAAAATATCCCTGTCCTTAGCAACAGATGACTGTAATTATATCAGTCTTTATCTCTCTAATACATTGTAAATCTTATGAGAAAAAATGCTTATAAAATACAGCAAGCCATGAAAATAAAGGCATTATGTAATTCTGCAGTAAAAATAATAAAACCATTACTTTCCTCGGCTATTTTTTAATTCCAAAATATCTGCCTTATCCTGTTACTCATGCAGAATCTGAAAGGAAAAAAAATCTGCCCCTCTTCTTGATCACATTATCTAAAGGGCATTGTGCTCCACAGCAGATGAAGTAACCTACTCGGGGAGAGATGGAACTCTTCAGAGTGGTTTTCACTTGCTTCAACATCTTTTGCTGAGATTTCATGCCTCAGAGTTTTCCAAATCCAGACAAATGATTCTAAGTCATTTGTGTTTTCTCTTTTAGGAAAAACTATGATCAGTTCCTGAAGGAACCAAAATAGATAGTGTAAGAACCTGAAAGAATAATAAAACCTGAAAGGTATGATAGGTATAGTAAAACGGAAAGAAACTGAACTTAAAGATTAAACAGCAAAGACAAGAGAAAGGAAAAAAGAAAAAACGGAAGGGGGCAAACATGCAAGTATGTACTCAGGATGGCTGAAATGACTATACTCATAATTTCCATCAGGTTTTTTTTAATAGCAGTTAATTTTTAGAATTTTCACCTTCACTAACGCTGTATGCTGATATCTGCAATCTAAGTAACTGCATTGAGGACAGCAATGTGTAATACAAAAGTCATGGTTGAATGCCTCTCATCTTTTTTTTTTTGAACTGGGCATTGAACTCAGGCCCTTGCACTTACCAGGGAAGAGCTTATTCTACTGAGCCATCTACCCGACCCCTCATTTTATTCTTTTAAATGTGTACCATTCTAATGTCTTATCAGTTATTATACACTCTCCAAAATGAAATGAAAGTACAAGGGAAAAATTAAGATTTCTTGAAAACAAGTGCCAATATTCAATTATTTCCCCTGTCTTGTATAACTGTATCTGTTAATCTGAGCAAAAGATTTGAGGATAAAAATAGATAATATAACAGCCATTGTTAATTGGGTATTCCCGTCTTGAAAAATCTGTAACATGTGCATTGCTGTATGTTGCCCTGTTTCTGTTTCTGTCTTTTATTCTGTTTCTTTTGCTTCTGTTCTTACTCTTCAGAACAGAATCTATTTTTTTTCAAAAAATGAGAGAAAAGAAACTGGAATAGGAAAGGCAACGGCCGTCTGCACTCAGAGGCCGACTCTGAGTTAACCTGAAGGCTGAGCTGTGAACCTTAACATCATCCTGAGTGTGTTGTGGTGTCCTCCTGAGTGAGACACCCACGCAGTAGGTGGCTGGGGACGAAGCGGGGTGTGGATCGTCTCATCATTACAGGCTGAAGCCCACAGCAGGGCTGGGCGAGGGAGAACCACTCTCTCCTCCTCACTGTCTCTGAACTGGGACAGCGGCCACCTCCTGCCTTGGTGCCTGGCCCCACTCTGGACTTCACGCCACCAGCCTTCCTCGACTGCTCGCTGCCCAGTCTTAGATCTCAGCCTTCGCCCACCTCTGTAATGAAATACGCTGACTCTTTAAGTAGATCCATCTTTCTCACAGTGTGATGAATGTGTATAGTGAATATTTAAATAAAATGTATTACAGAAAGACACACTACCGTAAATCCCTCTGCAAATACTCTTCTCTCTTTGGGCATATGTATCAGACTGTTCTTGCCCCTTTCTGAAGTGATCCTGGAAGTTCCCCTGCATGTCTCCCAAAGATGGGATAAAAAATACAGTAACGCTGCTGCTGAGTGGGAGCGATGGAAGGGCAGCCTGGTAAAAACAGGACAGCACCTTCCTTCACCCTACCCACTACACCTGGCACTGTGTAACTTCTGGCTTCCAGCCTAAGTCAAAACGACCATGAAAGGTAACTATTTTGAATCAGCTCAAGACACTGAGGCAACTAGGACAGGCAGACCCCACATGCTCATGCAGGTCAGTCCTCCCAGAACTGCTTCAGAATGGTAGGAGAAGTGTGGGCACTGATGGTGATATGTTTTACTGTAATACGTTTTCACACTTTAAACACTTGTCATAGTTTTAATCATGCCCCTATTTTACATACACTTAGCATATGCATATCTTGCCCTAACTCCTCTGTTTCTCAGGGGATGCCTCATATGTGGGAGCCCTTCCTCACTGAGAGCTCACATGCTGGCCACAATTTCCTGCCCTAGTGCCCAGTTCCAGCCACTGGGCTCTTCCTGCAGTGACTAAAAATGAATGAGTAGTAAGAAGCTGCTGCAGCCCCTCGTTGGATTGGTGGGCCCCATATCCGTGATGGAAAAAACTCATTCATTAATCTTTTGTCCAGCAAGATAATATTTTTTGCATGGTAAAGGGACTGTACTCACACAGGCAGAAGTACCAAATAGGGCCCCTAATAAGTTTACACTTCGAGCAACAGAGTGAGTTTGAGGAAGGCATGGGTGGAGAAATCCGAAAGTCATGTATGCCAATTATTACAGCAATGCCTGCTAAAGTCCACGCCTGCCCTTGTCTTTCCAGAAACATGGTTGTGACGTACCCTGGATGAGTCTAGAGCTGTGTAGCCTTGCAGTGGCAGGAACCACACTGGAATTCTGCATCCAAGTGGGCAAGAGGGATTCTAGAAGTTCGGAGGACACTAACCCTCCATGTGACCTTTCACAGAACTCTGGAATAGAGAGGACCTCAGACGTGGCCATGTTGAACCTTAAAGCGGCAGTGCTAAAAAGGAGTAGACTCACTCTCTTGTGGGTGGAGCTGCGTCTTCATGCACCTCAGTCATGGTTCAGCTGAGACTCAGATGGCCTTTCTCACCTGGGGGCTCAGGGGCTGCCTCCTACTTGGTGCCCACATTTGTAACTGTGAGGCACAGAGTCACAACAGGGCTGCTGGATTGGGATGCTAGTATAGACATAAGGAAGTAACCTCTCCATATTGCAAGTAGTCATGATTTTACTACTTCTTTGGTAGAAATATATTGGAAAAGAAGCAAGCAGTGAATGCAATTTCCAATTAACATTGCCCCAGTGGCCCTTTTGACCCTAATTAGACTCATACCACTTGAGAACATGTGGCTTATCTCCCTCCACCTGTGCTTCCAGAAATCCAGAACATTCCATCATGACAAAAAGCTAGCATCTCTGGCTCTCTCTGCCACCTTGTTTTCCTTCCCAGTTTGAAAGTGAGTCAGGTCTATACCCGCAGGAGTGGACTAACCTCATTCAGTTTCACCTTGGTGTGCAGAAATGTTCTGTTCCTTCTCTTTATACCTACACACGGTTGATGGTTGATGCTGGTGGGCCTGGGTGGGGCTGGCCCATGATCTTTACTGGGGAACATTTCCCTGGGGGTCTGTGGCCTCTCTTTGACTGACAGTTACAAAGGACTGAGCAAGCCAATGGTTCTTCAGAGGGTTGTTCTAGACTTTAGCATATTTTAACACAGTTGTATGTTACGAATCATTTCTTTGAAGTCCTCCTAGCATTGTTTTCTTTGGGATTTTTATAAGTTGATGACTGTAAGCTGGAATTTACATCACCTAACAAATCTGTTTTATGTGTGTGTGTTTGCTTTGTGGTCGAGTGTAATGTTTAGTCTGAGAGTCCACACGCACAAACTGTTATAGCAGAACTCAAATCTGCTCCTAGCAACCCGGCCTGGGCTTGGGAATGCCTCGTGTGATGCAACTCGCTAATGTAGCCTATAAATGATTATGGGGGTCTCACAGATGTGCGTGTGGTTACCAGCTGCCTGCTGCCTTCTCGCTTCAGCAGCAGAAGGGAATGGTGGGTACCGAGCTGGGAGCTCTGCTTGGCTCCAGAGGAGAAAGTGCCGGCTGCGGCTGCACACAGATCGAAGATGGCTTTCTCTCCTGAAAAGTATGCTTTATTTGCGAAAGCCCCAGGAAACCCAGGCTCTCCTCTCAACAAAAAACCATTTACAAATATAGTCCAGAAAAAATGGAGTTGATTGACTATTTTTATTATGTGTTTTTCAGTTCAGTACTTTAAAATCTTTGCAATTACCTCAAGCCTCTGTAGCAACCACTCAATTTCCTTAAAAAAAAAAAAAAGGAAAAGAGAATAAAAGAAAGAGAGTGAATGAGGGAAGGAGAGAAGAAGGAAAATAAGATTGTGAGATGTGGCTAAATTGTTTTTTTCTTGGTCTCTTTTAATTGCAGGCGTCAAATTACCCAAGTAGTTCTGTGAACTAGCGGCAGTTATTTCTGCATTCAGGGACTGCCTCCTTATTAGCCTATTGAACTTGGTTAATTTTTAGCTCTGATTTCAAGATAGGATGAGATCATGTAAGTGTCATGCAGTCCTGAGATTGAATAGATCAGTGCAGGAAGCAGAACCAAAGTTGGTGTGTCTGCAGGAATCTGAAATTTATCATAATGGGGTTCAGATTAGAACCAAGCTTGGTAGAGCCCTTGTCTACTGACCTTGTCTACTGTCATCTCCCCCCAGAAACAATGGTTTAGGACTTTGCACATCCCTGACAACTGCATGTGGCCACATCATTGACTCAGTTCAAGCCAGTAGGTGTGAAAACAGGCAAGCGCAGTTCTCTGTAGCTCATACATAAAGCCCAGCCCACTGGAACTCCCCACCCAAGATTTCTGTGCTCTGCACCACTGCGCAGACTTAACGGAGATGCGCCTCCCTCCCTTGGAGCTGCAAGCTGTTACATGATGGGAGAGGCCCCCCATCCTCACTTTGCTGCTTAGGAAAGTGCTACCCACCTTTAGGAGTGGTTTTGGTGATTTCATGACAGAACAGGAAAGCAACATAAACAGTGTAGAACTGAGCATTCCTTCCTGACTGTGCCAACCTTTGCCATCTGCACAGCCATAGAAGTAGAAGCCAAATAATCTCTCCAAAAGCAGCTACCACCATATGAATCAAGAAGCACAGAGTCTAGTGCATGAACTGCATGCTAAGGCAACTCCACACAAGCAAGCATTGTCACTCGATGAGCCAACCAGCGGTCACACACGATACAAGCCCCCTCTCTCACCATCACTGCCACGCAACAGTTTACTTTGCCAACAGTCACAAAAAGTAGATCTGGCATAGTTAGAGGCGGGAAAGTCCACCCACAGCCTGCTTCCAAGGAGCATCTTTGTCACACCTGCACTTTGATAGCTCTTCCCAGAGCAGAGCGGGATGGTTAGGATTGAGTCCATGCAGGTGTGTCCCGCCCCATCCATGTGTCTCCAGTCTTATTTTCCCACACTTTTGCAGAAAATGAGTTTTCATTTCTAAAATGCCTAACACTATTTCTTCTAGTAAAAGCAGTGCTGCTATTAGAATTATTACATAAAAATCACTAAACAAATTATCTCAGAAAACAAAGTATGTTAGTGCTCGGATGGCTCACAAAACCAGGCTGCACTTACAGCAGCAGCCCAGCCCCCAGTGCAACCATTTCCAGGGTTCACAAGACAGTGAGAGTGGTGTGATGAGCTTCCACAATGAAATGAGATCAAAATGCTCAGCTTAGGACGCAGAAGTATACCACTGCCTTTTTACTTGCTTCCCATCAGAAGGCGACTGTCTCAGAACTGATTTCCTTTGTTCATGTCATTTTTGTGAATGCTCTTCCACCTCAAGCTTTGTGTTCTTCTACTTGCCCAGCAGTACTGACCGTGGCTTTGGGAGCGCTTTAGCTTGGCAGGGCCTGGCACAGACTAATTGCTGTCTGCTCCCATGGCTATAGGGTGTTTCCCACATCCCTGCTGTCAGGCATGGCCAAGGGACCTGCTGGTGCTGATCACTTCTGGCCAACATAGGGAGCCCCCAGTGCTTTATCTCTCACTGTCCCCTCCAAGGAGTGGATGCCAAACACAGTATCCCTTGGAAGACACTATTCAAGGCTCCTAGTGGATGCCCAGACAGAGCACTCTGATGCACCTGGACTGGATGTGAAGGGAGACAATCATAGGCAGGTAGCATACGCTGCAGGAACACCCCAAACGCAGGGCAATTCAGGACTCAGTCAGGATGGAGCGGGAGGGTGAGAGTCTATCACACCACACAGAGGAGACGTGTGGCTTGAAATTCAAGAGTTGCCTGTTTCCAAACTTGCCTGTTTAATATTTCCCAACCACGAGTGAACTCAGGCTACTGAAACAAAGGGATGACAAGCAGCAGGTAAGAGAGCTTCCGCACTCTAAGCATCTGGAGTGGGGCAGAATTGGTGTACAAGAGGCTAGAGCCTTGTGCAAGCACACCACATGCACCCGGGTAGGACACCCGCTGTGGCACTATGGTGACTGAGAAATGAATGACTATGGTATTGGGCCGGTGAGGCCTGGGGCTCATATGTTAAAGGGTCCAGAGTTCCCTCCCTAAGCACAGACTTGAGGCCTGCCTGGGCGAACTCTGGCTGTTCTCCTTTCATGCAGTGTTCATTACAGGGTCCACACTGGTGTGACGGAGAGTGTTTTCAGCATAGCCTCGGGGACTGAATCAGTAGTCTCAGCCCTGGCCTTGTGAGGATTTCACACCCAGACCCTCCTGTTTGCATGTGATGTAGTAGGGTGGGGAACTGCCTGTGCGGTAGGAAATGCTGAGCAGGGTCGTGGGCCTCTGCCCACGAGGTGTCAGCCGCTTCTTCCTCCAGCCATAAGAATGACAGTTGTTTCTAGACATTATCAAATTCCTGGGGAAAAACTAGCATCTTTCTGATGAGCAGTCCTCAGAAGTCAACTTCATTCAGGCTAGAAACACCTAGCACATTAGTAAAGCATGCCACTGGGCACATCTGGGGAGGCCACAGAGATGTGGCCCTGAAGATGCCCATGGCCCCTTGCCAGTTCCTCTCCAATACCACTCTCCTCCCTGCTCTGGTGCCCGTTGGCAGAAGCTAAACAGCTTTTCCCTACCACCCCCTGCCATATGGAGTTTCTGACCTAGAGCTTGTCACCCACATCCTGGAAGCTTATGAAATCTTAAGCTAAATTGAACTTTTCTTTTTTAAAATTGTGGGTGCTAATATTGTGTCTAAAATGACTGAACATACACAGCCCCACTTCAGGAAGTACTAAGGAGGACCCAAGGATAGTAGTTGAGGAGGTGAATAGATTTTATTCAAGAACCATTGTAACAGGGGAAAATAAGACTTCAATATGGAACTGAGCTCAGCAGAGCGCACTTCATAGACAAGTGCAGATTTGCAAACAAGGACTGGCATTGGATCCACGGATGAGAAACATCAACAGAAAACACCAGGAGGCATGGGCACTGTGTTTAGCCCACTTAGATGGGGCTTGCTGAAAGGCCTTTATGGGGCTTGGACATCCCTGGGATGTCTGGGTGAGGATTTCACCAGATACTGAAAGTGATCACATCCTGAGCTCAGAGAGTGTGGATAAGCCAACTTAATGAGTCCTCCCTACAAAGTGAAAGCAAACCCACCCAGGGCAGATGGGGAAGCCCAAGGTCAGAGGCCAGGTAAGCAGGGTACACAGAGAAGCCTGGCAAGATTCTGGTCAAGGAGACATCACTGTACAGAGCCACAGTTCTGGGTCCACAGCACCAAGCTAACCAAGCATATGACTCCTACTAGCTGATTGCTTTGCAAAATGTGAAATCCACATAATCTGAGAGGTTGATGGGAACTTAGAAACCATCTGTGTCGTGCTGACTGCCATCGAACCTAAAAACCTTCATGTACCTTCTGGGCAGCAGAGTCTGGAGTGCTGGGAACCCGACCTGCTTACCTGTGGATGGAAGGGCTTTCAAGAGGCAAATCAAATCATGAGGAAGTAAGCAAGCGACAGACAGAGAGACGGACACACAGACACAGAAAGACAAACAGACAGATCTTCTAAACACCATAGAAATTGCTCTTGTCGCCATTTACCAACTGATCATGACCCATGTTTTAAATGTCAAATGCATTGGCATTACTTTTGAACTAGTTGTGAGCTTATACTCTTCATACAATCTCATAGACAGTGATTAATTTCGGTGACATACAAATTGGATCTCAAAAACACCTTCATTTCTACAGTGTTAATTCTTTGCTTGAGGTTTTTTTTGTTTTGTTTTGTTTTGTTTTTATTGAGACAGTTTCATCATGTTGGCCAGACTGGCCTTGGTCTAGCTTGTGTAGTCCGGGCATTTGCCTCACAGTGATCGTCCTAGCTCAGCCTTCACAGTGCTAGGTATTTGGTGTATTTAGTGTTGTAGAGAGAGTAATATTTAATTTAATCCCTGAATATTCACTCATTCTTGATTGCGTGCAAACATTACACATTCTCATATCCTTGAAATACTCTCTTTACACTTTGGTGTGAGGAAAAGGACTTTTATTTCACCCACCTCACACACACCCCTTCCCACACACTGCCAAACATGGAATTGGAGAAGGAAAATTGATTATTTCAAATAAAAATAATGTCTTTCAGTGCATTCTTATCTTGATGTCTTTAACCTGGCTGTATTTATGAAGAATATCAAAATAGTAATGAAATTTCCATTTATATAGGCTATAAATGTATATTTTCTGTCTTTGTCTTTGTCTTTGTCTCTGTCTCTCTCTCTGTCTGTCTGTCTGTCTGTCTGTCTGTCTGTCTCTCTCTCTCTCTCT
>NDGN011512376.1:5883-19285 GCA_002564285.1 Tympanoctomys barrerae
TTGAACTCAGGACCTTGTGCTTGCCAGGCAGGTGCTTATTCTACTGAGCTATCTCCCTGGCCCGAGGGGCTTTCTAAGCTGGAAGGTGCTATCCAAGTGGAGGGTCACCCACTTTTGAGAGCCCTTGTGGGGGATGCTGGTAACTACAGGAACAGTGCAGATGTCCCCCTGGGATCTGGAAGGGAACCAGACCCAGTATGGCTTCCACTGGACCAAGGGCTCAGTAAAGTGGCCCTGCTCTGGCTGAGTGGCTTGTGGGCTTCAGCCAGCTTTTCCACTAAGTAAAGGTGGTGACCATCAGTTCTGCTCATTGGTTCATTAGTCCATCCACTCATCTGTTTATTAGTACTTACAATATGCTACAGATGGCTTTATTATCTAAGAGGGAAACAAACATTATAATGTAATTATAACGTAATTCACCTCTAATTCAGGTGACTATGTATATCAGTCCTGATTTACTCCCGTGGCCTTGTGTGTCATCGTCACCCCAATTGCTGTGGTGAAATTTAATCGATAATGCAATTAGTAATCAGTCCTCACCATCTCTTCATCTCCTCATGCATGCTGGGTTTCCACTCTGTGCCAGACCCTTCTGAGTGAGGGTATCTGGGAAGGCTGCTCTGAGGAGCTGGGACCAGGTCTGGGCCTCCAAAGAAAAGGAGGTGGTAGCCACGCAAAGACTTGGCAGAAAGGAATTCTGGGAAGAAGTACCTGGAAGGGCAAAGGTCCTGAGACTCAAGAGCAGAGGGCAAGTCACCGTGGTCAGAGCATGGTGCCAGAGGAGGAGAGGGGCCAGAAACACATTCAGGGTGTGGCGGGTGGCTCAGAGGCCAGATAAGCCTAGAAGACCGTCTGAAGAGGCATCGCCAGCAAAGCCACGCTGGGGAGGTTGATTATCCTCTTTATAGATGCCCTGGGCCAGGAAAGATGAGTCGCTACCCAGCGCCTGGAAGTTCCCCATTCCTCTGCCTCTCCATAAGTAACAGCCACAGCTTGCATGTGGCCTCTGAAAGTCGTGTTGACATTTAATTGTCACCGTGATAGGGCTGGGAGGTGTGACTTTTAAGAGGTGCTTGGGTCTTACAGGGTCCTCCCTCACGAAGAGGATAATGCTGCGGCTGCAGGACTGAGAGCGTTATTCGTCAAATCCAGCCCCCTCCCGCATGTCTTCTCCCCGCCACCCCCGTCTCTTTCTCCTTCTTGCCCCACGGTGCGCTCTGCCACGCTATGATGCAGTGAGGAGGCCCTCGCTAGGCGCCACCCTGCAGTGTTGGATGTCCCCACCTGCGCATCGGTGAGAAATAAATTTCTCTCCACACGACTCAGTCTGTCCAAGCAATTATTCTGCCCTCACAGTGAAGGTGAACCTTTTAGAGCTTTCAATGACACAAACAGCCCACTGTGGCACACAAGTCATAGGTTTACCACCGCTGCTTACAGCCGCTATGACACTTAGGGTAGAGCCAGCCAATCACGGGCTGAAACCGGGAGCTAATGAAACCTCTCCTGCTTAAATTGTGGGTGTGGGTGTTGTGTCCCAGTAACAAGGAAGCCAACTAACACAGCCACAAAGACAGGCTAAGACAGAGGTCAGTGTAATGTGTGCAAGAATCCAGCAGAGTGCTTATGGGTCAGAGGATGGGCGGGAGCCTGTGTTTCCTGTGCCAGAGAGACTCTGCAGTAAGTGGTCTGGGCCCACACACTGAATAACCCACCCAGCCTGACCTCACAACCTTGCACACTAGTTTTGCAGCAACTTGTCCATGTGTTCGGCTCTCCACGAGGTGGTAACAAGCCTTATTTACCTACCTCCTGCTGGTGTCCATGCTCATGCCTGGACACGCTAGAGAGCTAATCAATGCCTGTGGAAGGATCAGGCTGGGACGTTTTATTAAAACCAGCAGAGTCACATTTTCTGGGGCTAAAATGTAAAGGCCCCTGAAGGTGAGTAACTCTGTTGCATCAGTACAAGAGGAGGAATCTTTGGTGTGGAGTCTTCCCTGTGCAGAGGAGCCAGGCGTTTTGGCTCCACACCGGTGGCGGTGAAGTGATGGAATATGGCAGCCTTAGGAGGATGAGAGCTCGACACCTCTGGAGAAAACCAAGAAGAGAATGTGATGAGTCCAAAGATCACAGGCCATGTCCAAAGGAGAATGCATTCCCTCTTCTGCAGAGAGGCCTCAGCCGAAGCCATCACCTCTCAGCTGGCGTGGTGCCACCGCCTACAGCTGATGTTCTTATTTCAGATTCGGTCCTCACAGAGCACGCAGCACTAGTTCTAGTAATCGCCTTCCTTATTCCCTATCTCCAGAGCCCTAATTTGACTGAGGAGTCCAGCCTGTCCCTCTATTTTTCAGGGATAAATAATAAGTGAATGAAGCTTGTCATGGAAGTCCCATTCTTCAAGTCAGTGATTGTCACAGGCCAGGCACCTGACTGACCTGACTGAACTCTGGCCCATGAGATGCAACAGGAAATCTGGAGGCTTCCGGAAATGATTCCTTCATTTCCAAGAGGTAGAACCAAAAGGGATTGTCTCTTCTTCCTCTGGGTGTCATTATGTATGGCCACCAGACTTGGGGACCACGGCTGTTTCCTTGAGCAGAGGAGCTATGCTGGGTACTACACCAACATCCTGGGGATAGCAGAGAAGAAAGACGGAAAGCTGCTGCTGAAATAACCAGTGCTGAAGAGCCAGTCAACTCTCCTGGCTTCTTTTAACTGAGGTAGGACATACCCTGGGGGATCGAGACATTGCTGAGTGGAATTTTCTGTTGCTTGCAGTCTAAGCTTCCGAACAGATACGCAGACTATCTTACTTGCCAAGATCATTTTATAAAAGGCAATTTTGATCATACCACACCTGATCAAAACCCTTAATTTCTTCTCAATTCCCAATACATTTAAAATAAGCCTCTCCATTTGACATTCAAGATTAAGCTAATGATCCTGCTTTCCAAGGTAATAAGTCCTACATTTAAATTTAATTTTCTGATGTTGGTTGCTCCTGTGTGGGGCTCCCATCTTGGGATCTACTTCCTGCTCACTTATCTTTGTTTACTGATAACGTATTATGTGATCTCCAAGACACGTTGCTGGATCTGCTCTTATTTTTTGGAAAAAAAGGTAAAATGGATTTCTTAACTAAGTAATAGAGAGCAACAATAGTGAATACATGGCATGTTATGTTTGAAGCAGTTACTCAGAGTACAAGATATGGGGATAAATATTTCTCCAATGAATATTAACACAGACCTTCCTAATACTTTCATATCCTCTTCTTTGGTGTCTCTCATGTTCTGCCACCTCACAATTGTTATTTATATACAATTTTGATACAGTTTGCTAGAGCCACAATGCCCTGTGTTGGGAGGGTGGGCTTCATATGACATGACTGTCCTTCTACTGTTTGTCATAAAGGAAGACAGCATAAAGACCTTCTCCAGATGCTGGTGGATTGATATTGGACTTCCCAGCTCCAAAATCATGAGGAATAGAATGTTTTGATTATCAATGGCCTATGTTGAGTATTCTGCTATAGTGGCACAGGCAGGACTAAGACACATTCTGCATATTAGCCTACGAGCCCTGGGGATGGGGCCACATACCCCAGGGCAGATGCTCAGCTTTCCCGGTTTGAACACTGGAAAACCAAGATGTCAAAGGCTCACCCCAGATCTGTAGCTCTCTGCTTCCTGTGCCGTGAGCTTTCTTCTGTTGAGCACCTATTTGGATCTGACTTTTAAGAAGATGGGAGCATGGTAGCCACTAGTCAGGAATATGCATTGGTTCCAATGGAAGTTGGAAGAAAATTGTTGGGAAGATAATTGGGAAGATTGTTGGGAAGATAATTGGGAAGATTGTTGGGAAGATAATTCTTCACACTAGTCTCTCTTGTATTCTGTATTTGAATAATCAAGCAAAGGATTTAAAATTCTTAAATAGGGGACAGCAGTGGCTGCTTTAGAGGATTGACGTGGGCCTAAGTGGAGGGAGGCCCACGTGTCATCTATCATCCTTACTTCCCAGGCTAACTGTGTGGTCCCGTGTGCACAAGGGTGGTAGGTCTAGGTTGTGCATGAGGCACAGCTGATGTGACAAGCTGAGAGAACATCTACTGGTTCTTCTTGGAGAGTGTTATGGTTTGTGTCTAGGTGTCCCCCCAAAGCCTCATGCAGTCATGGGGCAGCTTTCGGAGTTTGTGATTGCTTACAGTGAGTGTGGGTGCTGCACTTACCCTGGGGCAGGTAATCTGCACTATAGTGTGAAGAGGGTAGAGAGGGTAGCTAGCTGCCAGAGCGTCTGCCCCTCCCTTTGCTCTTTGCTGCCGCCATGTACAGCTGCTCTGTGTGACGTGCCACTCTGCCTTGGAGCCAGCTGAGTAGGAACTAAAATGTCCACTAGCTATGAGCTAAATAAATCTTTCCTTCCTTAATTTTGGGCATCAGGTATTTTGTCCCAGCAACAAGAAAAGAGTAACTAAGACAGGGAGGCATCCTCATTCACAGAAGAGCCAGGAGGATAGCCGGCCTTTTCCAAAAGCTTTGTCACTTTGGAAGCAAGGGTGGTCATGTTGGGATTGCCAGGAATACCAAGGATGGCAAAGAGAGAGGATGGCTTTGTGGTCATGAAGTTGCTGAGTTAGAGAATTAGGAGTCATCTTATCTTGGGCTTCATACGATAGGAAATAGTACATCTTCTATATTAGCCTTTTCCCATAGCTGGTTAAAGTCCCTGGCAAACACAAAGAGGAGAAGTTTATTTGGCCCGTGATTGCTAGAGGGCAGTCCACAGTCGGCTGGCCCTAAGGTACAAAGAGTGCAGGGGAAGGCATGGCAGAGGACAGCTGTCACCCTATGGCAGCCAGGAAGCAGAGAGAGAGGCAGAAGATGGGGACAAGACCACCCTTCCCGGTCACGCCCTGGTGACCACCTCTTGCAACCAGCCCTCCCTCTTTGTGGCTCATTCGGTTATAAATTCATCAGTGGGTTAATCTATGATCCACTCAGTTTCTGAAAACCCTGCCTCTGCCTCTGCCTCTGCCTCTGTACACGTGAAACTTTAGGGGAACGTTTTTGATCTAAACCATACCACATTTTTTACAGTTCGTGCCATTTAGGGTTGGGGTTTCTGCCACTGCAGCAGCAAGGGCTGCCTTTGCTGTGGCACCATGCACCTGGCGCGCTCTCCAGGGATCCTTCATCGAGACTTTTCATAGAATTCCTGGAGGAGATTGAGCAAAAGAGAAGATGACGCTTAACTAAATTGAAGCCTTTCTGATAAAACACTTTCAGTAACTTCACAATTCTATTTCATTTGTTTTTGTAGAACTTGCTGATTATTAAATAGAAAATCCAGTGACAAGGGATAGAATAGCTGATAAACAGAGCCCATATGGTGCTGGAAGAAATATTCAAAGGACCAAGAGAAAATGCAGATAAACAAGAAGTTAACTCCACACCAACATTATCTACTGAGATTTGATGCCTTGCTATAAACCAAACATGTTTTATTTTCTCAGGGCAGAGTGAAAACAGAAAAAATCATAAATCAGAACAAGGAAATAAATGGAGGCTACTCTTGGGAGCGAAGACTGGAGATTCTTCAATGTCAGACTTTTTTTGTGTTTGATTTGTTTTGTTTGTTTTAAAATCAGTAGTCAGTCTTTGAATAAACAAACTGCCAAAATATCTAGTGATAAATCCCTAGGGTCCGTGGAAGTGACGCTTCTCCTCTTTCAACCTCTTAAGAAATAAAATAAGGAGCATGTAGAAAAGCATCCCTGGGATTAAATGCCTGCAATCCCGGCACTCTGGGAGGCCGAGGCAGGAGGATCACAAACGGGAGCCCGGCCTGGATGATTTAGCAACTTACAAAGACTCTGTCTCAAAAACTTAAAAAGGGCTGGGGATGTGGCTTAGTGTAAAGCCCTGAATTCGGTCCTGAAGATCCCCTCCCTACACACACACATACACACACACACATGCACACACATGTACACGCACATGCACACATGCACATGCACACACACATGCAACTCAGCACATAACACATGCACACACTTATGCATATGCACACACACATACACACACATGCACACACAACACAGCACACAACACATGCACATACAAGTGCATATGCACACACGTGCACGTGCACACACACACACAGCACCCCTAAGCAAGGCCACTCATACTGGCTCCATGGCAAGACTCCTCCCCAAGCTTCTCCAAGTCTCAAAGTCTGGCAGTGGGGGCTCAGAAAGCTGCTTGGAGCTGGCCTCAGGGGATCCTCTCACCACATAAGCTCCTCCCCACTCTGGCCTTAAATGCATCTTGGAAGTTTTTGTCCTTTTTCAGGACAATAAGACTAGGAGACTTGGAAGTAGCAGCTCACTAATTTATCCCAGAGACTTGGAAAATGGAAATCCCTGGGCCGTGGCTCCCTCTGTGGGGAAATCTATATTCATTTCAGATTCTTCAGCTAAATATTAACAAATAATAATGCCCAAAGGACTGGAAAAGAAAACCCAGAAGCCCCAAAGCCTGAGATGAAGTCAGCTTCTTCTCAAGCAGCCGCCTGGCTCAAGCTGAGAAAAGCGCAGCGGCGAGGACCAGGAACCGTGGCCGAGTGGGCTCAGGCGTGGTTTCCCTGCCTGCGAAGTGGTGATGATTACCTGCCCCGACAGCTGAGGAGCACGAGAAGGCAGCACAAGTCGGGTGCTCCCCGGCTGGTCCACTTGGGAGAAGGCACCTGCGAGACAGCCTGCTGCCACAGATTTGCAGCCCCTGGTTCCAGCGGGCAGCACATCCCCCCTTGCCCTCAGTCGTGGGGCCCCTCAGCTCCCCCCAGCTTCCAGACTCCAGCAAGCCCCGCTGACTTACTTGTGGTAGGCAGTCTCCGTGGTCCTACTGGGGACGTGGGGCCCCCGTGCACTGCTAAGCCCGCTTCCTATGAGGGCCACGTTATGTGACGTGGTACCATTTTGGTCTGCTTGGCTTAGCTGGTGCTCCTGGGGCCACCTGAGCATGTCAGTGTCTCCAGGTGGGAGTGGGACATCTCAGTCCCGTGGGCACCGCAAGGCTTCTGGGCCCAGTGCTTATTGTAGGATTTTACCTTCCTGTCCCCGGTAGCTGCCTGTTGTCTCTGGAAGAGGGTAGGACAGTCTTGGGCCTGGTGAGATGAAGAGCTCCTGCCCACGCTGCAGGTCTCCTTCTCCCTCCCCCAGAACCTCCCTTTCAGGAGGCAGAGGAGTCTCAGGTGTGGTAGGAGGGAAGGCGTCCCCCTGCCGCATACTAGCACTGGGCCTCCTAATTGTCCTACTTGCTGGTGGCTTGGTGCTCACCTGATGTTGGAGAAACTCTCATCTGGTCCAGGGAAGGAGGAGTGAGTCTATGGGGAGGCCTCCACCCACCTCCAGGAAGCCTTGGGGAGCCACATCCGTGGAGGAGGCCACCTTCGTGAGCTTTCCCATGGTCCTGTCCTCTGGGCAGGCTCCACCCATCTGTTCTGCATCACCCTGTCGGTTCCTAGAATTAGAGGCTGAACCAACAAAATCTCCACCAGAGAGGAGCAAGATAAATACAATAAGAACAGATGAAAACACTCTGAAGTATCCACGGAAGACAGCGGTGCTGTGCAGAGCTGCCTACGACTGGCTTCCTTGCGAACCAAGAGTGTCGGATAAAAGATGCCTAAAGGTTGGAAGCAGGGCCACTTCCTGCAAGCTGGGCCGCATTCCACCACAGAGGCCATGGCCAGGTTCAAGGCACGGAGGTTAGGGTGACTGAGGCCTGGCTGACTGCAGGCCTCAATCTATTGCCAACAGCCGTCACTGACTTAAAGGTCACTCTTTTGCATCATACCTGCCTCGGTAACAGGAGCCTAATGTGCCTGCGGTGGTTCGTGTTGGGGTCTGTGTGGCTGGATTGAAGAACACTGCGGCTGGGAACACAGTTTCATGGGTAACTCCAGAGGTGATCTGCGCAGAGGGGCTGGCCTCTCACAGGGGGCACAGTTAGTGCGCTGGGGGCAGAGAGAGGAAACGAAAAGACGGAAGAAGACTCACACTCCCTCAGCCTCCCTTCTCAGCTCCCTCCCCTGCCCGGGAGCTCCTGTCCTGGTTGCTGTCAGGAGCTTAGCTTATGAGAGATTTATCGGGGCTCACAGTTTCAGAGGCCCCGGGCAGAAGTAGCAACGGGGAGAGGGGGGTGTCTGCAGAAGAGAGCCACACGCACCGTGGCAGCCAGGTAGCAGAGCGACCAGGGAGGCACTGGGAGGGGACACCCTCTAGGGACACCCTGCCTCCTAACTGCAAGTCAGCTGCAGCAGCCCCCTGCTGCAATCACCGTCCCAAAGCCAGGCTCACCGCGACAGACCCAATGGTTTTTTCCATGTATTTTCGATCTGCCCTTGGTTGACTCCATGCGTGCAGAACCTTCAGCCATGGAGGGCCGGTGCATCTGGTTTTAGACAAATGAACAGACTTTTGAAAACATCTTATGTTATTTTTTTATACATGTATATGGAATTTATTTCACTTAAGAATATGGACTCAAGGTACATCCATTTAGCTAGAAATGTCTCAAGTGTTTCTCTATATCTGAGTAGTACTACAGTGTACAGAAACACCACATCTTCTTTATCCAGTCACGAGTTAAAGGGCACTTGAGTTGCTTCCAAGATTTGGCTATTGTACAACTGTGCTGCTATAAGCATGGGTTGTGTATGCCACTGTGATCTGATGCTTCTAATTCTTTCGGGAGCACCTTATGGTATTAACCCCTTGAGCCCCAGGACATCTGACTGAGGAAAGCTGCCATCGGAGCTCATCCATAGTGAAGGTCTGAGTGTCACTTGCACAGCAGAGTCTTTCTAAGCCCCTCCCCCCTTCACAAGGGGCACAGGGATGCAAATGCTTGGCAGGATCACACCACTGGCAAGTGGTAGGCCTGGCTGGACCCCGGCTCCAGGACCTGGACTTCCTCTTCCACGGCCTTGTTCTCTGCTGGCTGTGGTGCTGGTTTATTTATGACAGTGCTGATCTTCACAGCTCTACGTGGGTGTGTCCACATACATCTATGATTATTTCAGTAGCATAAATTCCTAGAAGTGCAGTTGTCAAATTGGCCATTTTAAAAGCTTTTGTTCGGCGTGTGCCAAGTCTTGCTGCACTCTAGAAGGGAGGGGGGCGATAATGACCTCGTCACCTTCTCCTCAGAGCTGCAGAGGCGCAGCCCGGCATGTCACTGTCTCCCCTGAGGTTGCGGAAGGTGGCTTCCGGGAGCCGACCCAGAGAGGCAGACCTCACGTTCCGCGTACTCACCTGCAGGGTGCATACCTCAGGCCAGAGCCCAGCGATGGGGGTCAAGCACCAAGCCTGGCAAGCGCAATGCAGGACCAGCCTGGACGGTTTGTGCCAGCTGAGCTTTCCTGCGTCACTCTCTGTGCGGGTGTCTTCTCTTACTAGGTAGGTACGTGCCTCCTATTTCAGATGAGGAAGCTGAGCCTTGCAGAGTCCGGTTTGCTCAAATGCCCATTTTGGAAAAGCAATAGCAAAGCCCCTGTGTATCTGACTCCACATCTGTGCTCTTACCAACTGCTCCATTGTGCCTGGGTCACTGGAGCTGGGCTGCTGCCATGTCCCTGGAAGTCACCAGTGGCCTGTTTTATCCAGCCTGTGGCTGATGGGATGCTGCTCCGTCAATGTATATGTGTGCCCAGGTAATATTGGGAACGCCACGGTGTCCGCATTGCGTGCTGTACCTGCAGCCCCGCAAGGAGCAGCTGCCAGTCTCCCTGCTTCCTTGTCCCTTCCTGCTGAGTGGCCCACAGCGGGAGCTAGGGTGGCTAGGATTGTCTGGGTGTGGTTCGTCCCCCAGAGTTTCTTGCATTAGAAGTTTGGTCTCCAGAGTGGCGATATCAAGAGGTAGAGAGACCTTAAGGGCCAGGGCATAGTGGGAGGTGTTTAGGTCTTTTTTTTTTTGGAGAACTTGGGATTGAACTCAGGCCCTTGCACTTGCAGCACTCATTCCACTGAGCCCTCTCCCCGGCCTCTGTTTAGGGCATTTGGATGCTACCCTCTGAAGGAGTAAGCTGGTCTCCTGGAATTACTTCTCTTGGCAGTGAGTTCTTATAAAAAGAACAACACTGGTGCCCCCCGCTCCCTGGCCTCCTGTCCTGCCAGCCATGGATCTCCTTTGCGGATGATCCCACCATAGTGATACTGTTCACCATGAGGCCCTGACCAGGTCAGAACGGATGGGGCTGCCTGATCTTGGAGCTTCAGCCTCTGGAACATGCAGCAAACAGTTTCTTTTCTTCATAAAGTATGCAGTCCCTGGTATTTTGTTATAGCAATAGAAAATGAACCAACACTGTGGTCATGTGGGCCTAATAGGGACCTTCTGCTCCCAATAAAGAGCATCTGCCAGACAGACATGAAGCTATGGGGTGAGAAGATTGGATTTTCATAGCTGCTGATGTGTATGCTTATTGGATCTACACAATGTCCAGGAAGGGCTTTTCAGTTTTCAGTGGCTGTTGTCACACACCAAGTGAACCTTTTTTGCCTGGAGTTCCATAGAGGTATAATACGTCCCACAGGAGGGTAAGGGGCTCAAGTAACAATTTTCCAGAGAAAAGAAATTTGCAGTGTAGACATTGTTGGCAGGAAACATGATTCCCAGTCTACCCTTGTGTGTGTCTATGTTTCCCCTCGTAAGTAGTGGGAATGCACACTTTGACTTGAGTTAAAATTGTGGGGACATTTGCCACATTTATTAAAAATATGGGAGATGTGGCCAGGCATATCGTGGCTGTTTCTTTGTGCCAAGTCTGATCACAGGGGGAAGGAAGGAAGGTGGGAAAGGAGGGAGGGAGGCAGAGAGGGAGAGAAGTGGGTTTTGGGTATGACAAAGACAGTGTTTCTTCCTGGGTCCCCCTCAGTCTTCACAGCTCCCCCATCACCCCCAGTGTCACTCCTCTCCTGATCCCAATAGCGCTGATGGGCAGGTGGATAGCTTGCCACTCCAGATTGGCGCACGTGTGTAAGCTGGGCTGTTGAGGACTCAGCACAGGGCAGAGGGCAGTCTTATTTAAATGTTTCAAGCACAAAAAGGATTGACATTTGTTCTTTTTTAACTTTCATACTGCACTGAAAATAAAGCCCTGGATCACTAATTTTCTACTCACCCACAGCTTTCGAGTCTTAGGGTGTGGATGCATGAAGGTTCAGACTTCCCTATGTGTCCCGTGGGTCAGAGGTGCACAGAGGGTACTCGGAGAGCACTGCCCACTACTCAGTCAAGGGGCAAAATGAGGAGCTGTGTGAGTAGAGCCATATGGTTTGCTTTATTTTAATCTCTCAGATTTTGCAGGAAAGCAAAGCTGTTAGGAAAATGAAAATGGGATAGTTTATTAGCCTTTATTTATAAACCTACCAATATTCAAAATCTGCTCATTAAAAATTTTTCCAGCCAAGGCATTGCATATGGGACAGAGGCTGCCTGAAGTCCCTGTCATCTCCATTGTCTCCTATCTTAGTGGAGCCTGCTGATTTCTGGCTGGTCACAGCTGCTCACAACGGTACTCACTTCCCATCATCCTTTGCAGCTTAACATGGTCATATGACTAGGTTCTGTCCAATGGGGTGCAAGCAGGTGTGTGCATTTGATAAGCATTGCCTGACTCTGTCTTTCTAAGGCTGAAATGATGATGCATTGCCACAGGTGAGGGTGGCACCTGGAGATAGTGGAACAATGAGGAAGGCGCTCACAGGCAGTTGGTATCTCTGTTGCATGTTATTGAACTTATCTCTGAAATATACTGCCCAGCTGCAAGGCAGGGTACCTACAGATCTTCTATCAATGATCCTTCCCCCATACCTACTTCTTGGAAGCTATGCTCAGGATAGAATCTTATAAAATGATTATTACAGATGTTTAAATTATCTCTGACAGTTCCATGCAAAATAGCCTAGTATCTGGATACGTATAGGACTGCAGAACAATTGGCTTATGCACATTAGGCCTGAAGGGAGTCACTCCCTTTACCTGCAGCACTGTTTTAGAGCTAAAGAGCAAGACAAGCTACCAATAGGAAGCCAGGTGGGAGGAGTAGCAGCTGCCCTGGGGAAGCCTGGCCTGTTCAGTCCTGGCCCAGCCAGTCAGCAGAGATGAGGAAGCGGGTGTGGGCCCAGCACAGAGGTGCCGGGTTGCCGGGTGAGTGGGGTCAGTGATGTGCCCTGCTGGATTTGTCTTCTGTTGGCGTATAAGGGGTGGAGAGGCCACAAATATTACATAAATTAGGCCATTTCAGGTGGGGCCATGGCACGCATCGACGGGCCCCTTTTTGAGATGGTGATGTGTACGCTGAGGCCTGAATGACAAAGAGGAGGCAGCCATGTGGAGGTCAGGGTGGGGATGAGAATGTCACAGGCTGTGTGTCAGTCAGCACGAAGGTCCTGAGGCCACTATGGGCTTACAGTGTTGCAAGGAGCCCAGAGAGGGGCAGCGTGGGTGGAGCTGGGGGAGGGGGGAGGTGCTGGTGGGCCAGGCGCGGGCCGATCCCACAGAAGGCGGCTGTGGACAGGGAGTAGGACATGTCCCAAGTTTAGCAGAAGGCTGCTTCCTGCCATAGCTGGCTGTCACTCCTCATTCCTCTTCGGTCAGCTGCAGAGCTTCCCCTCCACCACACGCACTCCAAGCTGCCAGACTTGTGTGAAAGTCTCTTGCATGGATCTTAAAAACTTGTAATTCTTAAGTCAAGGAGAAAAGATCTACAGACGGAATTAGAGAATTAGTCCTGGCCGGGTGCTGTCTTTTTAGGAACCCAATGGCTAAAACAATCCCAGCAGTTCATGTTCCTTTAACATGAAAGAAGTCTGAACACTGTATGGCCAGGTCTGGCATGAGAGTGTCAATAAATCCTCAAAAGCCAGGCCCTTCCCAGTCAGTGTGTATTTGGCCTTTATCCTCATGGTCCAACGTGGCTGCTGAGACCGTCTTTCACATTTTTGTTCCAGATGGCGGGTGCACATGCATAAAGAAGGGTCTGCTCTCTCCCTTTAAAGAGATCTTAGAATGAGACAAGTATTCTTTGTCCTTTTATCTCATTCATCAACATGGCGACGTTGAGGAATCTGGGAGAAAATAGGCATGTGATCATGTGCCTGAGTCAAAATCTAGGCTCCATGACCAAAGCAGAAGGAAAAGAAGATTTACAGAAAAGCAGTGAACTGCCTTTGTCACTAAGCCCTCTTCTGATTTTTTAGAGTCACTTAATTTTTTTTTTAAATGTATTTGGTACAGGTCTACAAGGTCTCATTACATAAATCGGACTCATAGTGATTCTCCTGTTTTCAGCCTCCCAAGCACTGGGATTACAGGCACGAGCCACC
>NDGN011512397.1:253-10742 GCA_002564285.1 Tympanoctomys barrerae
CACATTGGCCAAGCAATGGCCGTGACTCATCCACATGGCTGACACTGACAAAGGTTGTACAATATGAGGTACAAGATATCAGGATAAATCCTGAAGGGCTTTCACTGACCTTACCAGACCCAAGAGCTAAAACTTTTGTTGCATAGGTCTTGCTTTATCTTGGTCTTAACCATTCAGCAGAAAAGTATAAAAAGAATGTATGAGAAGTAAAGCTATGTTGTTATGTTGAGCTGTAGTGGACTCAGGTCAACAATTTCTGGCATTGCGAGTGAAGCGGAAGACCCAATACTGTTATCGACTACTGGACTCTTTTAGAATTTTTTGCTGAGTTTACACACCTATAATATTCAAATGATGGTACTAAAGAAAAAAGGGGATACACATGAATGTCCATTTTGTATCCATGTATTCAAAGTCATTAGGGTAGATATATAGTTACATTCTCTTAATGGATAGAGTGATTTGTTCTAATAGTGTTTGTAAATAGGATATCATGTCCCCATCTTGCACAGCAAATAACCACTAGGAAGAATGTATGTATTGTGTTATTGAAAATGTCCTACCAATTTGAAACTGTCCTACCAATTTGCTTTGAAACTTTCTCATTGCTCTTTGTTTCTCAACAAAATTATGGGAAAAAAAGGAAAAAAAAAAGCTAGTGTGTCTGCTATCAATGACTAGAAGCACATAGGTCACATCCTCCTGAGCCATCAAGAAGTTTTGCAAATTTGTGATTGGGTCAATTTCATTCCAGCGTTTCAAGACACTGGTAACCTCAAGGTAGAAGATTTGCTGATGGTCTCGTGGCTGATTTTTAAAATTTATTTGAAGGTTATGAAATCTCAAATGTGTGTAGCAAAAAAATAAAATAAAATAAAAGCCTGACATAATAATGACCAAAGGGAAAAGGATTTTTCGTAAATGTCCCAAATAATTCAAAGTCAGGGCTAACAAGCTCAAACTTTGTAAAATTGTTAAAACAGCATTTTTTTACAGAGTGGTTCTAAATTTCTCATTCACCTTTCAACTTAAAATGGATTCTCACTTCTAAATATAAAAGCCTTTGAAAGAATGAGAATTCATACCATGAATTAGCATCCCTCATTACCTTTTTTGGCATGAATATGTGATTCTGATGAAATAATTTCAAGAAGTAAATATAATATTGTCTAATGATTGTGATTTACAACTCAACTTGGTAAGAATAGAAACATTTCTCAAACTATAACAGAGTAAGTGTTTTTGATGAATGGCCAGGTGTTTTACAAGCATAGAAGTGGTGGAGACTTTAAACCAGCAAAAGTTCTACAATTCTGAGAATCCAAGAATTCACATCAACAAGCATTACAAGATCATGGTCAGTTGTCATAGCAACATAGCCCAGGAGACTGCCTTTGATATTTTATCTCACAGTTCTGATATTTGACAATATTCAAATTATATAACAATGTTGCTGACACAAGGTTCTTTAATTTTTACATCGAAGGAAATAAAATGATTCTCACATAGAAAAACAGGATTAGCATTTTAAAAATATATATTATTTTATTTATTTATTTTGTCCCTGGCAGTCAAGACATAGTCCTGCATTTCTGATGCCATGGTTAAGTAACAATTAACACCATGGCTAGTGTTCTTCCTCTAAGGGACTAATTGGATTTTAAGTAGTTTGAAGCTTATAAATACTTGAATTTGAGCAGGAATGAAATTCCTTCCAGCTAACAAAATGGGTTAGAATGTTAATTCCACTGTTCAAACTTAATCTTTAGGCAATGAATAAAGTGACTTCATCAAGATGAAAGGGAAAACCTGATAGAAAGAGGCATTTAATCACATCATTTTTCTACCGAATATTGATGCACTTTTATACCTAGTTATCACTAATTACTGCAAGATATCCATGAATGAGCATACAGCATTCACAGCAGCATGGAACTGGAAGTCAGAAAACTGGATTCAAATACAAAGTTGAGGTCTTGGTGTTAAACAGGGCTCACCGCTTCAATACAAGGGGTGGGACTGCCTGGGTGTTTTCAGTATGTGATGGACACAACACACAGCTCAGGGACTGGCCGAGTTAGGGTGGCAGACATAGATGGGGCACGCAGGGAAAGACTACAATATGCAGTTTCGACTTGAACTCTCAGCACACCTATGTACTGGAACCAGCCTGGACGCTAAAACTGCACGATCCCCGAACTGTACACATTCATGTGAAACATATTCATACACCAATGCATTCTAAGATATCTGCAAATAATTAAAATTAGTCTATTGTTATAAGACACGATGTCTTCTTGACATCCTAAGAATTTTAACAGCCCACAAGTAATTCGGATTTACACATATTTATCTATACCATACGTATATATAAAAGGTCATTACATGAGTATTTCCTGCATGTCTCTTTTTTGTTGCCAGACTTTTCTCCTTTGCTAGATGCAATCAATCAAGTCCTCAAGGAACAAATTATTTTTATACAGTTTACAAATGATTTCCCAATCCTTTCTTCTTTAACTACTCCACCAGTTAAATACAAGACTGCCCTGAGAATTCAGTTGATAAGCATAAGCAGAATCATTTGACAATGCTAAAATCTGTAAAGTTGGAAAGGTCAGTTGCCACAATTATTTATTAATCAATACAACAGCTACCTCAAGTAGGGTTTCTTAAAAGAAATAAACCAATTCAGAACTAAAGTAAATAATCCTTACACGGGTTAACTGTACTATTGGCATTTCAGCAATTAGACACATAACAATGTTTTTATTGCTTGATAATATTAGTTAATATAAACCTGAAAATATTCACATGATATACTACCATTCTAAATAAAATATTGCAGAGATGAATATTAAGTAGGAAAGAAGATAATTGCAATACATTTATTCCCATGAGGATTAATGATGTAAGCGATTTCAGATATTTCATGTATCTAAAACCTTTTCACAATGTAGATATTATGTTGTTAGTATACTCTGGATCTGTTTTCAGTCACCTACTTTAAAATTGAAATAACTGATTCAGAAAAACCTTCAGAAATGTGTACAGTACAATGTGATGTGATGTAAGCTTCTCCAATATCAGCAGTTAGAGCCCAACATAATTTTGACTAACTTCCATTTGTGATAATTTTTTCTAAACACATATAACTGGATTTGCCATCTGTCATAATGCACTTAGTTCAATATAATTAAAAAATAGCTACCCATTATTTTCAGACAATCCTAATACAACCTCCTCTATATGAAGAGCAAAATAAGAGGAGTGGAACTAGAAGAAGATAAAATTATATCCTTGATTAGTTAAATTTGTGCTAAAATTGCACTGTGAAGTATAATTTACATTATATTGAAATTTTGTTTAGTATCTTAAAAAACATGATCAAGGGCCATATGTGATTTTATTTCTATTCTTCCCAACTACCCTTTATATAACAAAAGATAACCAATCTAAAGCTGAATTCTAATCCATCTTTAAAATGAGAAGAACATGTAACCACATGTAGTATATTAGATATTACATATGGAATATATTATAAATAATTTTTTGCATATTTTTAGTTTTTTTCTATCATGATACATTGCATTATTGACTTGCTTGGACTTAAAATTTTAATATGCAAAACAATATAGTATACATAATTGTAATATAATATAAAATATTTCTTCATGTTTGGAGTGTATATCTATAATAAGTATTGACTTGCTTGGACTTCAAGCTTTTAATATATACATTAAAATAAATTATTATGTCAATTAATTCTACTTCATACTTTACAACAGTTTTTGCTGAAGTTGATTTTTAATTAGTTTCCATATCTAGTTCATTTTTGATTGATGATTTTTGAAGAGGTAGGTGAAGAATTTTGAATAACAAATGTCATCATTTCCCCTTCAATTTTATCAGCATACATTTAATTATTTAACTTCTAATCTCTATATGTACACCTATTAATACTTATTTTATCTTTAATATAGATTTTTATGAATGTGTCAAGGTATTTTGTAACAAATGACTTTTTGTCTTCTAAGAAAATAAATCTGTTTTCTAAATTTTTCATATTTTGTACCATCTGGGCATATATTTTATCCTTTTTCTTTCTCTTTACTTTCATTTCAGAAGTTATTTTACTTTTTAATATAAAACATTTAAAGGTATAGTAACTTTAGAAAATTAACTATGGAAATTCATATAATTATCATAATGATTCATTTTTTATGTATTTAGTACAGGGTCTTCAGGGTTCACTGTGTAGATCGGGCTTGTAGTGATGCTCCTGTTTTCAGCCTTCCAAGTGCTGGGATTACAGGCATGCGCCACCATGCCCAGTCTTAATCTCCCTCTCAGTGCACCCTGGGAGCAGGGCTGGCACAGCACACAGGGGATTGAACCCCTGGTCTCTGGGTCTGCCTAAGCAGAGCAGGCGCTTTAATCTGCTGAGCTATTTAGCTGGCCCTCCATTATGATGAAAAGAACATAAACACTTAAGTGTCCTTGCTTTTTTATGCTGCCTTTTTCTTTTTCTTCCTGCCTTAATATTTTAGGCACATCAAGCCCGTTGGGTAATATCTCTTGCACAATAGGTGCTTCATGTTTGCCAAACACAAGGCCACATCTTTGGATAGCAGCAGCTCTGACAATTATGTTTACACATGGTTTTGCGCTGTGTTTTGCTGCCTATGAAATGGTGTTGGTGATACTGTCACATTTGTTTGATAAAAAATTGATTACAGCATAGAGTACGACATTTTCATGGCAAAAAACATGCTGGAGAGTGAAAAGGCATGAATGATAGTGTGTTTTTCATGTCAGTTACAATGACTATGACTGCAAGCAAAAATTCCACAGTTGCTAACAGCAGAAATACAGGGGTCATTCTTCCTTGTGAGTTATCAGATTATTATTGGCTCTAATGTAGTTAAATCAATAATCTAAGGATGTCATTTGCTGCATATCAAATTTTCTGAGATTTCAATATTTGCTTTAAAGGAATCTCCTGTATTCACTGATACATTGCCCTCTGCAAACCTTTTCCCAGGAGCTAATTAATCTTTTGATTAATTTCTTTGGGCAAGAAGGGACCTGAGTGCCAGGTTCCCACTTGAGCACTCTGAGTCTTTGCTTGTGTGTTTTTTTCAAGATGTGAGTTATCTTGTGTGGCTCTGACACCCACATGCAACCAATCTGAAGTCAGAAAGAGTTGTTTTCTCTTTTTGATCAGAAAATAAAACATTGCCCCAAAGCATCAGCAGCATCCTTCTATGTTCTTAGGCAAAATCAGATGCTCAGATATAATTAGTATGACACAGAATGAAAGTGACCTTGATAGTCTAGAACAGTGGTTATCAAAGTTCAATGTGAATTCAAATCACATGGGGTACTGATTAAAACACAGATCAAACTTTAAATTTGCTAGTTAATATCTAGAATATGGCCCCAACTTTGCATTGCAACAAATTCCCAGTTATTGGTGATATTGCTATAAGGCTAAGAATTGCACTGAGAAAAAACAGGTAGAACAATCAACACTCACACTGGAGATATGAGAGGGTGAAACGTACAAAGGGACACACAGTACATGTCCTCAGAAGGCTCCGATGTTCACAGACAAGGTGCTTGGAAGGGAAATGTATGGTGGGGTAAGAGAGCTGGCCGAAAGGCTCTGATAGTAGCCTGGGGACATGATTCAGAAGCCTCTATCCCACTCTCTCTAGCGCCTTCTTGTCTCTTAGGCCCTGGCCACCACGGCACACATGCCTTTGCTCTTTGATGCCCCTCTGTCACGTGATCTGTCCCTCCTTGGAACCACAGGATGATGGACCAAAAACTGGAGCCAAAGTAAACTTCTATTTAAATTGTGAATCTCAAGAATTTTGTTCCAATAAAAAGAAAATAAATAATATGAGAGCATTAAAAACACTGATTATTTAGATGCTACTCATAAGATAATTGAAGTGGGCTGCTCAGACAAGATCTGGCCATATTTCTATCCTAAGTTCAGTAAACAACAATTTCATCACACTCCTGTTGACGTGGTATCACCCTGAATTGATTCTTTCCATACTCTTTCTCCCGTTTCTCCCATGTAAGTACCAATGCAACTACTGCACTGTTCTCTTTCCATCTCCTATGGCCTCAAAGGTTTTTCTTTATTAATTATTTACTCTTCCTTGAATATTCATGCTTTTTGAAATTTATTTCAAATTGCTGATCTCCAAATTATCCTCTTCAGATAAGAACCTTTCTTTAATCAACCGAAATAGTCCTTGAAGTTAATCTTTCTTCTGGATTCTGCTTGACACATCGCAAAATGTGGACTCTTTGGTTTCCATTTCTTTGCTACCTGCACTTCATGCTCCACATTCAATCTACATTATATTCTTAATTGACAGATTGTTTCACTTTTAACGTCTTTCTCTCTCTCTCGCACTTGTGCTCATATATATATATGTATATGTATATGTATATATAGAGACATATATATATATATAGACATATATATTTTTTTTAACAAGATCCTCTGGCACACAATCCAGTGCCTAAACTACATAGCTACAGCCCCAGTTCTGATTAGAAGAGTTATATCAATCGAAGAAATGATCTTATTCTGTTCCTTTGTCTTAAATCATTACATTGTACTCTCAGTCCAAGCAACAATTTATCTGCTCTCTTCCCCAGTCATGTTGATTTTTTGATACCATCTTGTAACTTGACTCATGCAACAGGTAGTCTGCAGCGTACCTTCTAAATGCGTAGTGTGGATTCTGTTGTATTTGAAATCCTTTCTTTCAAAGTTTTACCCTACGCCTTCTCTCTAGTATCATTCGCACTTTTCAGTCCGTGTCTGCATTGCACCCACTAGATTTGTCATCTTGGTCTTTATATGTAGGTATTTCCTAAGCACATTGAGCTTTGGTATCTACATTGTTTCTGCAATAAAATCATTAGCTCATGTGTCTTAGATATGTGCCTTCATATGTGGGCTCAAGTTTCATAGATCCAATAGCCGAAGGACCTTCGAACAATGTGTCCTTATTCCAGTTCCTCTCTGCACTATTGATCACATACTCTGAGTGGCAAGCCCGTGGCTGCGGCCCCTGACATCTGTGCCCTGCAGCTGTGCTGTGCACTCACATTACTGGCGTGATTTCAAGGTTTTCTTCTGTTGTGATCTCTTCCGTGAATACAGTTGTGATTGTGTGATTACCATTATCACATAACTCAAAACAAAGCTGGAGCCGAAACCAAAACGCTCTTTTCTTTAATTTTTATGCTATCAAGTGCTTAAGCATTTGTAAATATATAACCTTCTCATATTACATAGACTGCCTTCTTATTTTCTATATCCCAGGTTACATTTTCCATTTTCTTAAAACCTTCTTTAATCATATCAATGGAGAAAAACCTCACTCTCTTATCACTTCTTTCTTTCTAGACTTCCTTTTTGAAATATATCCTTTTGCATTTAAGCTTACTTATCTGTGCATACTTGTCATCCCTTCCCTGGTCCATTTTGAGGGCTGAACTGAATCATCTTATTTGGGTTCTCAGGCTTATGGAATACTCCCAAACATATTAAATGAATAGTTGTTAAAATTAAATGGTTAGATTTTACAACAAGCTTTATCTATAACTTAATGCTATGTAACTTATGTTAGGGTCAATAATGAAATATGCCTTATGTGTTATGCATTTATTTACTTATTTTAAAGTTAATAATGACCAAAATCTATCTTGAGACTATTTGTCAAAATTATCTCAGCCACAGATATTAGTGCCTACACTAAATAAATTTAATAAAATGTTTTATGTTTGTTTATAACCACATAAATTCTCACAATTGTAATTTTTCTAGCACTTTCTAAGTATTTATGAAATGATCTTTATCTCTACTATTTGGGCCTTTCAAGTCAGTCCAAATTGATCACTTTTCTCAATGCCAGGAAAAGTGAACTGAGTCTCAGATTTATAAATATCCAATACAGTTATATCTATTATTCAAGACAATATAAATCAGCTTTTAAAATGTGAAATTTTTGGTCATTAGGTCACAACTCACTCTTACAGTTACTTTAATATCTGCAAAGCTTTTCATATGTACAATTAAGTATCAGAAGAAAGAAATTATATTTCAAGCCTTTGATATTCTATATTATTTATAATCTATTAATAGCACTGATGAATAACAATGAGATGAGTAACTTCACTAGAGAGTAGTAGGACCAGACATAACTCAGTGGCTCAGCATCTGCCTGTTAAGCACAAGGTTGTGAGTTCAATTCTTGGTACCAAAAACCAAGAAAACATTATATTACTTTTCCTAAGCTGAATGATGGTAGTTTCTTCATCATATTCAGAGGCAATTAAATGATCTAAAGAAGTATAAAATACAAATGAGGTGGCAGCTTATAAAAATGAAATCGATCATTAGGAAAAATGTATATTAAAGAAAATGGCAATCTTTTTTAATGACATTTCTAAAAAAAATCATATAAAATGTAACTAATTAGATTATTTAAAGTAATGTGAAATTACAGCCATGATATAGTTGAATGCCAGAAAAGAGACATATCCCATAAAGATAGCATGGAAGAAAGAAAAATAGTTTTTAATTAATTATTTATTTATTAATTTATTTTATGTATTTGGTTGTTTCATGGTCTCACTACTCATCTTGGACTCACAGTGATCCTCCTGCTTTCAGCCGCCCCAGCGCTGGGATTGCAGGCATATGCCATTATGCCCAAACTATGGCAGTTCAGTCTGCCTTGAGGGTGAGGTTGGCACAGCATGTGGTGCCAGGGATCGAACTGTGGTCCCTGCACTTGTCTATTCTTGCATAAGTAGGCACTTTAGTCCACTGAGCCATCTTGAGGGCCCCCTTTTTAATTTTTTAAAAATCATTTATTTATTTATTTATTTATTTGGTAAAGGGTCTCACTAAGCAGCTTAGACTCTAATGATCCTCCTGTATCAGCCTCCTAGTACTGAGATTATAGGTGTGTGCCACTACACACGGTTTTCAGGCAAGCAAGGTTTGCCCTCGGTTTCGAAATGGTTGTAGTACAGAGTATGGAACTTGGGTTCTTGTGGGTGCCAGGCAGGCGTTTAGACAGTGGAGCTATTTTTTCCCCAGCCCCAAGAAGTTGGTTTTGATAGAGTTGGAAAGAGGAAAAAAACTTTGAATTTTGAAAGAATAAGAGAAAGATGCTGCTCTGCTATCGTAGGAACATTAGGCAATAAACAAGTAAGGAACAAAGGACATGCCTGATGCCTCCTCATAGGTGAGAGCAAAGTTCTCTTGAGCTACCTCCCTAGTCCACCTGTGCAAATATTAAAGCAAACAAAAAATAATAAACCTCATGGAAGGTGGTGATTGAATCAACACATTGATTTCAATTTCAAAGCTTGAAGAAAGACTTACAAAAGGAAGCCCTTCTTATTCAGAGAAAGGAAATGGATCTAATCATGGTTTAGCAGAGAATTTTATGAAAGGAGATGTCCAGGAATTGAGAGTGGCTTATTAATCAATCTAATTTATTCCTGTTAAGAGAGTCGCTACATTAACTTTCAGGGTTTAACAACATACTCTCTTTGAAAGAAACTATGAAGAATAAAAACAAACCTGAAGTCTGGGTCTCTACACTCATGATATTTACACCCCACAATCATTTGCACTATGAGTTAGGTAAGGTATTTTTATATTATGGCTCCCATTTTTCACATTTGAAAATGGAAATGATATATTTTCAAATAACCTTTTTTACAGTGCTCTTGTTAGCATGGAATGAAATACTGTTTAAAAAACAAGATGTCGAAAATGTCTAGAGTAGCATCTGATGCACAGCAAAGGGCTAATAAAGACTGGGCAAAAATCCAAAATCCAAACCGGTCAGAAGCTCAACATTTATTGAGTGTCCTCATATCTCAGAACATTTTAAAAGTAAAATATGGAACACTTCCAGTACCACGTGCTTTGTATTTGTGATTGTCACTATATAAATATTTGCAATGTCTCAGGATTCATTTATTTTTAATGCTGTTATCACAAACAACACTATTAATGTTGGTACCTGAATATAAATTGTATTTAAAAGGTGCTGTCTGTTTAATTTTTAAAATATTAATGTGCTTGGCATGGTGGCAACCTCAAAGAGCTAATTCCAAGAGAATATTTTGTGGTACACCACCCATAATAATCTCTTTATATATAGCTGAATATAACATACTAGGGGCTAATTTACTGAATCATTTCATATTTTGGGAAAGAATCCCTGATTCCACAGAAATAACCTACCCATACCTCTGTACTTAGGCATACAGCAAAAATATTTGACTGTCTGTCTCTGTCTGTCTGTCTGTCTGTCTGTCTGTCTGTCTGTCTGTCTGTGTGTCAGTTAGTTTATTTGGCTGCCTGCCAGTCTGCCTGTCTGTCCATTCATCCACATGTCTGTCAGTATCTCTCTCTCTCTCTCTCTCTCTCTCT
>NDGN011512399.1:1389-12814 GCA_002564285.1 Tympanoctomys barrerae
AAAAAAGCCCTCTTTGTCTCTATTATGCGCTAAAGTCTTTAGTATCAATATATCCTTTCCTAATAACCTGATTAATATTTGCACAGATACTTTCCCTCCTTACACTTTTAATCTACCTATACCATAATTGGGAACTTTTTAAAAAAACCCTATTATGCTATCTTCTATCTTTTCCTTGGTATATTCAGACTATTTACATGTAACAAAGCCTGTCATATTGTTTTTCAGTTTTTATTCTTATCATTTCTCTTCTACTTTCTTTTGCTTTCTCAGATTACCTGAGTATTTTTCTAAAATTCTATTTTGATCCACTTACAGTAGTTTTGAATGTATCTCAGTAGTTTCTAGTTATGAAGATTATATACATGTATATCTCTGTATATAGGCACATAAAAAACGTATGTCTATCAGTGCCATTCTTCTACCAGTCTGCGTACAGAAATCTTACCTCCCTCTGCCTTAACAACCTCTCCCACTTACAATATAATTATCTTATTAAATATTTCTTCTACCTGTACTGAGAATCACATCAGTGCTGTAATTCTGATCCCATCATCAAACATGACTTAGAAAACTCAGCAAGGGAAGGAGAAACTATTATACTTATCCACACTTTTGCTTACCTTGTTCTTTTTTCCTTCCTGATGTTCCAAGATGCCTTCCCCTTATAATTTCCTTTCTGTTTAGAGAACTTTCTAGTCATTTTTAAAGGATAGGTCTGCTGGTAACAAAATCTCTTAGTCCCCTCATCTGTGAATGCCTTGATTTCTTCATTCCTGAAGAGGATTTTCACTAGTGTAAGTCTCTGGTAGATAGTTCTTTTCTTTCAATACTTGAAAAAATGTGCCACTTCCTTCTGACTTCCATGGGTTTTAATGAGAAATCTGCTTATGAGAAATTACAGTTCTTTTCCTCTATAAGATGTCTTTTCTCTCTTGCTACTTGCAAGATGTTTTGATATTAGTTTCCCGAAGCTGTTTATTATAGACTTGAGCAGACATCTCCTGCTTATCCTGCCTGGGGTCTGCTCAGCTCCCTGGATCTGTAAGGACTCTGCCGAACTCGGGAAGTCTGCAGCCACTTTTCCTTTGAGTACTTTTTAAGCTGTTTCTTTCCTCCTATTCTACCCCTCCAAGCCACAACTGCTTTACCTTTTGTTATTATCTCAGGGGTTCTGAAGACTCTGCCCCTCAATTCAGTCCTTCTTTTGCTGTATCTAAGGGTTATAGCAATTGCTCTATCTTTACATTCATTGATTTTCTTCTACTGTCCCTTCTGTGCTTTTGCTGAACCTACCTACTGAGTTTTTAAATTTCGGTTACTGCACTTTTTAGTTCTAAATTTCCAGTCCTTCATATCTACTATTTCTTCATTTAGACTTTCTATTCGCTTTAAGTGCATTTGGGATTTCTCACTGAGTATTTCTATGCAGCTGTTTTAAAATATTTGTCAAATAAATAGAACATCTGTCATTTCAATGTTTGTATCTATTCACTTTCTTTTATAATTCGAACTAAGCCTTTCTTGTTCCAATTTTAAAAATTAAAATCTGGATATTTTATTACTGTATTTGATGAGATCTGAACACTATTTAAATCTGGCTTTTCTGGTTCCCTGTCACATTGTTCATGTGAGGAAGGGATCCCTGCCTTATTACTGCCAAATGAGATATGAAGTCTAGGTTTCCCATTCAAGTGTGGCTCCTTATCACTACTCAGCAGGAGCAGGAAACCTGACAGCTCAGCAGGCCTTTGCTGCTATCTCCTGGCTGTAAGGGGCAGGAGTGTCTCACTACTGAGCCCTTAATTCCTTCCCTGGAACCACAGATGGGAAGATGGCCACATCATCCCTGAAAGGGGTCCAAATCTTAATTCTCTATTAGGCCCTATGTGACATCAGTCTGTTGGGCAGGGGGAGTAGTACTGTATAGTGCTGTTAAAAGCCCAACCTTCTCCTGATCATTAACAGGAAAATGGAAATTCTTGCTAGGATGAAGTTCCTGGCTCCCTACTCAGGCATCTCTGACACCACCCCAGTAGAGTGTCAAGGTACCTCGTGACAATGTTCTTTCTGAGGGTTAAAAATCTAAGCTCCCTACATAAGTGGCATGAGTTAAGACCAGTTTTTCTGCGGTACTTGGCTAGAGTGAGTACTGCTTAAGTTTCTGACTTGCTATGCTGTCCCTACTATTCTGAATAAAGAGTACAGGACTTTTTAGTACGAGCTCACTGCTGTTTTCAGGTTGCCAGTGCCTTCAGCTCCAAGTATAGGCTACATGAAAAAAAAAAAAAACCCAGCACAGTCACCATTATGTTACTCCTTGAGTGCTGAGGTCCCTAGTCTTATGCTTTCTCTCCACTTTTCAGTCTTCTTGTATTTATTGTATATAAAATTTGCTGTGTTTTAGTGGAAGGAATAGGGTTAAATATTAAGCTGTATAGCTGAGTGAGCCATATAAGAATGTCTCAATCATCTCTTAAAGGACAGGACTTGTGATATAGACTTGCATAAAATCAATATTTAAAATGATTCTGATTTTATAAATACTAATTTGACATTTTCTACTCAAACCTTTAAGTCAAACTTATTAAACAATGTTTACTTAGGGAACTAAAGTCTTCACATCATTTGATTTCTCCAAGGGTCTACATGGAGCTATGCAGCGAAACCTAGTTTCAGACTTTTGAATACATAGTCATGAAGAAAATGGCTTGGAACAGAATCTGTCAGAATGGACATGAAATAAATATACGCTATGGCAAAAGAAATGCATGAAAAGATAATGTCTAAGACTTGATTATCAAAAAGAAAAAAATTTCCTCGGGAACATAAGCCAACAAATATATTCCTGATTTCTTATATTACTAGAATGTGTTAGAACTACATCCTTATAAGAATACATTCTCAAATGCAGTTAGCATCAAGCAAATTCAAGGTCACCTTGATTAAGCAATTCAGAAAATTTAGAAGGTTCTAACTAATCATTAAGAACGAAATTCTGTTTAACTACTAGTATATTTCTTCAGCTATCAATGATTTTTCTGGATTAATAAAAACAACAATGGCAACCTGAAAACAATGAGCATATACTAAAAATAATCCTGCACTCTTTATACTCATAATAGTAGGGAAAAGACAGCATAGCAAGTCAGAAACTTTTAAGCAGTAATCACTCTAGCCAAGTACCACAGAAAAACAGTGGTCTTAACTCATGCCACTTATGTGGGGAACTTAGACCTTAACCCTCAGCACATTGTCACAAGTTCCCTTGACCTCTTACCAGGGTGGGGTCAGAGACGCCTGAGTAGGGCATCAGGACCTTCATCCTAGCAAGACTTACCATTTTCCTATGTGAAACAGGAAATTGTAACACATAGTATTCTTACTTCCCTGCAGGATATATATACATGTTCATTTATCAAAGTAGAGATATTCCTCAAACCACTGTAATGCAGAACTTCCACATGCTCCTCAGAATCCTAAAATCCCTTGAGAAATTAACAGATGTTCCACAGAGAAAGAAAATGCTGGGTTAAACATATTTAATACATAGATTTGTCTACTATAGGAATCATGAGAGCGTACAAAATAAAACGACTGTGATTTTTCAAAAGGACCATAGTTAAAGTTTGCTAAATTTACTTAAGTAGATGTCCTGAGAAGTCTATTAAATTTTCTGTTAAAAATTAGTGATGAATAGAACTCAATTTGAAAGAAACAGAATCATAAGAGCCCTTAATTATTGATTCTCAACCTGGCTAGGTAAAATGACAATCAGAAGTTTAATTAACATCACTTATAATAATTAAAAATAATTCATGAAGAAAATGATTATTTTAAATTGGAGACTTCTAGCATTAATTATAAAAATAATATGCTGTCAATCATGCTGAAAATTATAAAAACTGACCATAGATATTATGATGAATTAAGTGATAATTACATTTACACTTTAATCCTACACATTATTCTCAAATTAATTTAAGAATGGAAATATACAACTATAGACACTACACATTTAAGATTAAAGATTTTAAATGAAATGCTAATTTAACATACTCTATTTAATTACCTAAAATTATACATTAAATCAGCCTGATCCATACACATATATATAATACCCTGAGTCACTGAACAGACCATATAATAAACACAACATATAATCATCAATGGTGTATGTGCATGTGTGTATGTGGACATACTAGTGTGTTTATATAAGCCTAAAACAAAAATACCAGAATCTACCAATGAAGTTAGGATCCTGTTGGCTTTAAAGTTAAGGCCAAATTTTAAGAGTCTGAATGAGGAATACTACAATGCTTCTTTTAACTAGATTTTTATAATCTATATTTATACCTAATTATTTTTAAAACACAAAATTAACAAAATACACAATGGCAAGCAGTGATATAAAATTAATTTTAGATGCTATATGGTGTTTGTGGACTGAAAAGTATAGATTACAGGTTCTGAATTCAGAAAACAATAAGAATCACTTACCTCTAACTATAGTTCTCTGAAGGTAGTATCCTCCTTAGAACCCCTATCTTGGGTAGTTTCACCTGCTGTGATTTCCCGTAAGAGATTCCAGCAAAATCTAGGAAGTTTTAAATTCCCTTCCACAAGCCCTATTAGCGCACGTGTTAGAAACTTGCTCACATACTGCTTCATAGCTGTAGTTTCCAATTTATGCTGAGCCCCCAACCACTACCACTCATACATCAATGGAGGATACTACCTTTGGAGAACTTAATTTAGAAATGTAATTCTATTTACTTCTCCAAAAGTATCCTCCAAATCTATTTGTGTTATATATTCAAGACAGTTGGAGCAAATCAGCAGGTAAATGACATAAAAATTTGCTGAATAGTCAAATGAAAGATCCGAACAAAGCAGTATATATAAATTGAACTCCCTCAACATTTAAAATATTAAAATGTAAACCAAAATGAAAAAATTTTCATAAATTATTTTCATAGGTGAGTTAGAAAAAAGTCACTATCACTTGGAGCCATGTGATAGTATTTCCCCACATTTTTGCCAAAGAAATGCCAATATTTAAATTTTTCAGAAATTAGTCATTAAAAGGCAAATGTTAAAAATTTTTACTGATTTTTCAGGATGTCATTTTTATCTCAAAGCAGTACTTTAAAAATGAATAAATAAAATAAAAATAAAAACTAAATCTAATACCCAAACCAAGGCCAATTTTAATGATACCTAGACTGGTAGTACAATGGTACTACTAAGCATATAACAAAAATTGTAAATAAATCCATGAAGCAGACTGTGAAATACTACAGAGAAAAGGAGACTTGACCTTGCATGGGTCAGAAAAAGGTCATTTGCTCAGGTGCTGGTTTTGAATTCCCAATGATTCCAAAACTTTTTGTTAGTTATTTCCTGACATCATACATGAACAGGAAAAAAAAGCAAAAGAAATCAACTGTCTGCACCCTGCAGGGCAGAGCACTAAGCCACACTTGCAGCACTAGTTTAGAAAATAAAGTAAGCAAAATCATTAAAATCACTGACTTTTAGTTAAGTATCTACTAACAATTTGTGAATAAGCATAAAAATAACCAATTGATGAAATTCTACTTTTGAAATATATTTTATTTAGCTATGATATTTTTCCTGGATATAAAATAGGTTCAGGGGCTGATCTGATATCTCAGCAGACTAAAGCACCTGCTTAGGCATAGTGCAGCAGCTGGGATTCAATTCCTGGTGAGCAGTACCAGCTGAGATGGCGACTGAGACTGGGTGTGGGGGTGCACACCTCTAATCCCAGCGCTTTGGGGGTGCACACCTGTAATCCCAGGTTGGAAACAGGAGAATCGCTATGAGTCTGATCTTTGTAGTGAGACCCTGTAGACCGTGTATCTCCTTGTACTAAAAACACATTTAAAAAGAAAAAGGTTCAGGGGCCGGGGAGATAGCTCAGTAGAGTAAGCGCTTGTCTGGCAAGTGCAAGGGCCTGAGTTCAATTCCCAGTTCCACAAAAAAGAAAAAAAAAAGGTTCAAATAAATGTTTATGAATACTAACTTCAAGTATCAACTTAATTCCTTCCATGACTCTCCTTTTTCCTGCATAATACAGATAATAAAGCAAGAAAAGGATACCAAAAGGAGGAATGAGAAGACCCTAAAGAACACCCAATTATGGACTCTTCAGACAAATAATTAGTGATTATGCAAAAATGACTACAAAAACAGCACTTGTAAAAGACTATTTAGACAGTTCAAAAAGCTATAACCTATCAGAAAGAATAAAATACTGAGCCATGAGGCAGTACATTGCATTCACTTTCCCTCTTAAACATGCACTATTAGGACTCGCTGAAGGGTCAAAAATCTTGTAGATCTTGCTAGGTTAAATGCAGGAGTGACCAACAACCCAAGAAGGTGTATCTAGGACGATACTTACCATATAAGAGATTATACCACTGTGCTATTATGTATTCTGTGTAAGGTTACACAAGCAGTCAGCTGAAAAGTACACACCACACTAGCAAATGCTTGGCTGGACCCGTAAGGCCGGATGACCAATGGAATATCCAGATATGTGTCGATTCGCCAGCCCTCATAACCACACTCTAGACATCTCACATAGTCCTTCAGCTTGCCTTGGTATAGTTCATTTATAAGATCAGCCTAAAAATTAAAAAAAAATCGCATTTTAAAAAGTGTTCCTGAAAAATAATTTTTAAAATATGTGAGAACATACCGATGCATGCTTTTTAGAAGGGGCTGTGAAAGGATATTGATTTTTACAGTTAAAGTCTTAAAAAGCCTTAACATCTAAAATTTTATTCTAAAAAAGAAAACTTGACAAGTTACTTTATCTATTGAAAAAGTGAACAAACAAAACTGAGTCAATGTGCAAAACTATTTTAATTCTCTGAACCACTAAAAAACATCAATAGTGATTCTTCTGTTTTCAGCCTCCCAAGCACTGGGATTACAGGCATGTGCCACCACACCCAGTCTCAATCACCACCTCATCTTGCCCTGGGGAAGGGGCCAGCATGGGGGATCAAATCCCGGCTGCTGTGTTTGCCTAAGCAGGCACTTTACTCCACTGAGCTATCTCGCCAGCTCTACGTGGAACAATTTAAAGAAGAAATACTGTTCTATAACTTTTTAAAGGAGCAGAAATTCAAAAACAAGGGGCTGGCCAGCTAACGCGCCTGCTTAGGCAGAGCACAGAGGCCAAGGTTTGATTCCTGATATGCAATGCCAGCCCCGCCCCAAGGGCCGCTGAGACTGCAACTGAGACTGGGTGTGGTGGTGCACGCCTGTAATTCTAGCACTTGTGAGGCTGGAAACTATCAGTCCAATCTGTGTAGTAAGACCCTGTAGATCCTGTACTAAATACAAAAAAAAAAAAAGGAAATTAAAAAATATCTTAAAACATCTCTCTCAAATTATTCTCACCTGACTTCTCACCTAGTCCTGTTAGCCAGCTGGGGATCTTCTTGCTCAAAGAGGCAGGCAACTCCCTAAGTAAGGACTCTCAACAGGGATGTCTTCCCTTAAGCTTCCTTTATCAAAACTTGGGAACCCCCATCTGATCTTAAGGGAAGTGCTGACCCACTGATAGGGTTGTAATGAGGAAGAAGGATAACCTACTTTCAAAGAAACAGCCCCCAATACTATCTATATGAAGTTACTAAAACAAAGTCCCTTAGGACTAAGTACAGAAACTAAATCTCTAAACAAATTTAGATTTTTCATTATTTCTTAGGGTACCCCAGGGGAAAAGTGTACTACAGTTTACTTCTTAAACTTATTTCTCTTATAACACCTAGGACCCATATGAGATTGTCTTCTGCATATTGGAGGGTATTTCAAAGTGGTTCAAACCAGTAATTAATTTTTTTTTTTATTTTTTAGGAAAGGGTCTACAGGGTGATCAGGGTCTTACTACTAGATCGGACTCCTAGTGATCCACCTGTTTACAGCCTCCTAAGAGCTGGGATTCCAGGCATGCGCCGCCACCACGCCCATCTCAAGTGCTGTCTCAGCATGCCCCAGGGATTGAACCCCTGGCCACTGCGTCTGCTTGCAGTCGCTTTAATCTGCTGAGCTATTTGGCTGGCCCAAGCCAGTAATTTTTAAATATGTGGTATCAAACCACCATAAGAAAACAAGTTACATCAGCACATACAATGGTAACTAAGGCTTCATACAACAAGACTTACCTTTCTTTATGTGATGTTTTCTTATACTTTTCTATTCCATCCCATCTTTGAGAGTATTAATATAGATTCCCCAAACTGATTTAATAACCCATGGAAGAATCACAACTTACTGTCTGAAAAACTCTGGTTCAAGCCTTCACAACAGACCAATCAGCTATCAGACCCTCCAAGCTACATTATCTATTCTTCCTCCTTTATGCCTGTGATACTTTTATAACACACTGAGTTTGAACTAGCTCAGCCTCAGTCCTCATCCTAATTATATATCTAATCATATACAGTAGTGTATACATATAATTATGTAATAAATATAAATTTATAATTACATATTAATTATGTTATATATCATAGAATTATATATATTATTAGATTAATCCTAAACTGCTTCCATTTCTATTGCTCAAGAATAGGGTCAGACTACTAAGAATCCTCAGTAGGAAAAAAGTCCGATTATATTTCAATGGCCAAAATAAAGATAATACTTGATGAATGCAATTTAAAATGTGTTACAGATTATCAGACACAATTCACTTCATAGCCACCTGGAAATATTATTCAAAAATTATTCCTCCAAAATCATATAAGTATATATACACATGTCATATAGTTTGCTTTAACCACTAGACTAATATATACATTTTAAAATATGTTCAGAGAATAAAAGTGATTTTAATGTAACAATTTATCAGAAAAAAGTTGCTTCAACTTGAAAAACAGGAATTACCTGCTCTGTTTGCTTCCATTTCTGTTCCAAAGCATCAAACATGACTCGGCATAGTTCTTGCACATCATGCTGTTGCCACGCTATTTTTAAGATAAAATTTAATTAAAAATAACAATACAAAGCATAATGAATCACTAATTAGTTGCTTAGAAACAAACAGACACAGACATGTCTATTTTAAACAATGCTTAATTCTACAGTAACTCAAAAATATACATTATAGCCAGGAAAAGACAATCACAATGAAAAGAACTGAGATCTCAGTGTTTTATAAATAGTACAAGTTTTCTGGTGTAGCAGTTATTGGCCAATTTTCATTACAGAGTTAAAAATGTGTTACAAAAAAATTTAAGACAAAAAATTTTAATTTCTAGTTCAAGTTCAAACAAATAGGATATAATGCAACTTATTTCAGTTCATCAAAAATTTATCCTTCCCATCTTAAACACTGAAAAACAGGTCACTTTAAATTTGAAAGGTTAAAAAAAAAATTGAAAGGTACTCACTGAGAAGAAAGGTTTGTACTAATATTGTCTAGACAAGATATCATATCTACATCTTGTCCTCTGAATAACTATTACAAAGACCAGAATATGCAATGTATTAATTATTGCAACTGTCCTACTAATCTATTTTGAAACTTTTATTGTTATTTTATCTTTCTCTCATTAAAATGAATAAAAAAATTGAGTTAAAAAAATAAATGTGACTCAGGGGAATAAGCACTTCCCTGGCAAGCGCAAGGGCCTGAGTTCAATCCCCAGTTCTGCAAAAACAAATTAATTAATTAATTAATTTGAAAGGTACAATAGATACTGTGAAACAGAATGTGTTCTAAAGGAAGGAAAAACTAGGATGAGGAAAGGGGGATGTTATATTTATGTATGTATACAGGACGGCTTAGATGTACTGCTAATTTTTGCTGATCTACAGAGGGGAGCAGTTGATGCTCAAAATAAATTTTTTTTGTCCTTTCTAATTTCTTACACCATCTTTCTTTTTTCTTTTAACCAATGTTGCACACTTGTATCTGGTAATCTGAGGAACTAATTTGATGATAACTATGCAATACAGCAACCATTGTTGAATTCCTATTGTTTTATTTGGTGAAGCTCTGTATCATTTCTCATGGGTTTTTTTTTTTTTTCACTATTTTGTATTCTTTAGATAATAAAAATTTTAAAATGGAAAATAAAATTAAAACATAAGATACTGTAATATAAAAAAAATCATAGCAAAAAGCAATGAGAAGGCTTAAGGTAAAGGTAATTAACAAATGTAATGTTTATATTACTGTCTTCCAGAATTCCTTTGAATGTGAGAAATACTTATCACAGAAGAGAATTAGTACCCTCACTACTATCCCATCCAAAGCTCCTTGTAACATCTGTGGTTTCGATTGCTCTCTTTTTGCTGGTCTGTAGCAAAACAAAAAGCCTTTGAAGTTGGTATGGGATACTTGTCACTGGATCTTCTTCAGATTCTTCAAATTCCCACCTTTTAAAATGAAATATTTGACAATTATTTATAAAATGCTTTCAGTCTTTAGAACATAACATAAAAAATCAAAATAATGTAAGATCTTATTCTGAGAGATACGATGAGTTTGGATATTAACTGAAATTAATAATCTCTAATGAAATAGTTTTTTCTAAATTCACAGCATCTTAGACTTTACCAAGAAGTATAAAAAGGCAACTATTCTCAAGAATGAAAGGCAACCATCACTTTAACTGTAAAAGCTGAAAAACTCAGGCCAGCCTAATAGGTCAGCATATTAAAGTGCCTGCAAGCAGGCGCAGGGGCCGGGGGTTCAATCCCCAGGCCTGCTGTGATGGCCCTGTCCCCTGAGACAGCAATTGAGACTGGGAGTGTTGGCATATGCTTATAATTCTAGCTCTTGGGAGGCTGTAAACAGGGGGCTCACTATGAATCCGATTTAGTAGTGAGACCCTCAACAGCCTATAGATCTTTCCCTAAAAAAATTACAGGGGAAAAAAAAAACCCGAAAAACTCTTGTCCTAATTATTAATTCACAAAATTCAGAACAACAGTAAATGGCACCAAGGTATTCACCCATCAAAACAGAAATTCTGGAAAAAAAAATAAAACAAACAAAAAAGTTTGCAACATATAAATTTTCAAAAATTATAAGATGGGGGATTAGCAGTAGATAAAATAGATCAAGACTCTTACTAATGAACTGTAATGTATAAATTGTGTTTGAATCCTGTTTTGAACAAATACTTTAAAAACAGTACGAGACAAAAGAGGAAATAGCTTTTAGAGAAATGGTAATATTACCCCATGATATAATTTACAGATGATATAACAGGGATTTCCCTCTAAGTAATCAAGGTGAAGGATTACAGATTGAGAAAAGATTGACCATGAACTGATGTGTTCAAAGATCCATAATAGTTAAAAATTCATTATACAGGGCTGGTGAGATGGCTCAGTGGTCTAAAGCACCTACTTAGAACAAGCTTAGCAA
>NDGN011512403.1:321-10512 GCA_002564285.1 Tympanoctomys barrerae
CTGCTTTCATCGTATCCCATAAATTATAAGTTGTGCTTGAATTTTCATTGAATTGTAGATATTTTTAAATTCCTTGTTTAATTTCTTCTGTGACCCATTGGTTTCTGAGTAGTGTGTTGTTTCATTTCTGTATATTTATGGATTTTTTGTTTCATCATTTATTTCCAGTTTCATTGCACCGTGTTCAGATAATGTGCATGCGATAATTTCTGTTTTCTTGCACATACTTTAGCATTACCTATGGACTAGTATATGGTCTATTTTAGAAAATGACCCATGTGCAGCTGAAAAAAAGTGTGTATTTAGCTGTAGTTGGGTTGAACCCTCTATATATGTCCACTAAGTCCATTTGTTTCAAGCTCTGGTTCAGTTCTGCTACTTCTTTACTAATTTTACATCTGCTTTTGATCTATCTTTTTGGGATAAGCATGTGTTAAGGACTCCTGTTAAGATTGTGGCACTGGATATTATATTTTCATTTCCATTAAGGTTTGTCTTTTATAGTTGGGTGCTTCCAGGTTTGGTGCATACATATTTATGGGTGTTATCTCTTCTTGTTGAATTTTTCCTCTATCCCGTATATAGTGGCCTTCTTTATTTCATTTGATCATTCTTGGTTTGAAGTTGGGACTGTCTGAGAACAGGAGTGATATCCCTGCTTTTTTCTCTGGTGCTGGTGCATGTAGTATTGTTTTCTATTCTTTGACTTTCAGCATATCAATTTCTTTATGTGTTAAGTATGCTTCTTGTATACAGCATATTGTTGTATTTTGCTTCCTTATCCATTGTGACAGCCTATTTCATTTAATTGGTGAATTGAGTCCATTTACATTGATGGTTATAATTATGATTGACTCCACTTCGTGAGATCTATTTGTTTCCTATATTTCTAATTGAAGAATTCCATCGTTTTTTCTAATCTTCTCTATTTTTTTTTATCAGTGTCTTCTTGAGAAGCAGTTATAAATTCTTTCATTATAGTTATCCTTTCTTTTTTTACTTTAGAGATTATTTCTCATCTGAGATCCTCGGTAGGATTCTGCATTTGATTCTTAACTTCAGATGCTATTAATTTAGAGATTTCCTTTTTATATCAGAGGTTATTGCTGATCTGAGTTCCTCTATACCTTTCTGCAATTGTTTCTTTACTTTAGTTGCTATTTATTCAGACATTTAAGCTGTGTGATTCCTAATTTATTCTCTACTAGTATTTTCTGCACTTGTTTTTGGTGCGAGCTCAGGGCTTGAGTTTGCATTTTGCTCCTTCTCTTTGTCATTTTTATAGCAGTGTCCTCTGACCTTTGGTGTAGAGCTTTGGTGCAGTATAACCTTAGCATCTAATGAAATTTAGGTGCAGATCTATGAAGTTTGAATTCATCCAGTTTTGCCTCACTTCATTCTGGCTGCCATGCTCAGCTTTTTCCTGCTGCAGCCCTTGGATGTGATCCAGTTGTGTCCCCCTTGCAAGATGTTGTGCTGCTGGATTAGCTAGGTGGTTCTGGCCCCTAGCCTCTCTGCAGGGACTTCAGCTGCAGAGTTTCACCCTAGGCCTGCATGTGAGACCTGGGCTGGGTCTGGAGGTGTCCAGAACACAGGACAGAAGGATTCAGAGGCTGGGCATATCTCAGTCCAGAGGGTTCCGGCGAGTGTAGGTGAACACAGAAGCTCTCCGACACACTCACCAGGCCTGGACTTGGGTTGGGTCTGGAGGGGTCCTGAGAGCATGGCAGAAGTTCTCACTCTCAGGTAGCTCTTGGACTGGGTCAGGATGTGTTGTAATTGTTTATTTCTCTTTTTTTACTATTATTTTTTAATTTTTAATTTTTTCACATTCTGTAGGGATTTAAAGTTTAGCATATCAACAATTTATGGAAAATAATAACTTTAATAATTGTTCTAACCTACTAAGCTTTAGTGATCATAGAAAAAATTCACTAGGACTTGATATACCTTATCTAGTCCCAGTTACTGATATAAGTATATGTGAAATTATACACAGGTGAACATCTTTCAGTACAACTATGGAAGATCCTGTGGGAAATTTTTTATGTGAAATCAAGAAAATTTGGTCGACTGTCAGCTGAACATTATGCAGTATCAATTAACATGATCCACATTATGTTTCCTAATGCCGTTGAGCATACATTCATATATAATGAAAAGCATCATCTATGATTGCACATCATGCCACTTAGTGTGCATAAATTATATGATCTGTATGCTGAAAATAAATAATATGAATTCATAACCAGGATAGAGGTAGATAGATATCAAGCCTTGTGGGTGTTATTTCTTATATTTTATAGCAAAATTTCCAGACTTCCTTACATACTGTCCCCATAACCTGGAGGAAATGGGTCAAAAATTAAGGGTTTATTTTTGAGAAACACATACCATATACACGTTGACATTCAACTTTATAGCCCCTCTATGCACAATTGATTTTTTACCATTCAAGACTGATTTCATATTATAAAGTCATTAAGTAAAATAAGATAATAAATACTGAATTACAATTCCTATAGAAAAGGCAACGTTTGGTTCCTGCGAGAGTTGGGTCCCAGAATCTTCATTACACAACTTTGTTTTATGTAGGCTTCTGATTATATATATATATATATATATATATATATATGTTTCATTGACATAAAATTCACAGCTAAAAGTATAAATTTTTCCTGACAAAAGGCATGCACTATTTTACAAATCTAATGGATTATTTCCAGCATCTAGATATAAACATTGTGTACAGATACTATATAAATTTTCTCTATTTGGTACATCATAGCTTCCTTGAATTGAGCAACACTAGGCAGTTTTTCAATTTGATGCTATGAAGTTATTTTATATATCAAACGTATCACAGAAAATATCAAAAAGTAAGAAATAAAATACTACATAGATCATGAACTGCATGCTTACAGTATGGTAACTCAAGTAATGCAACTCGTTGCCTTGTATGACTTTAGCTGGGTGTATGTCAGAGAAGAGACTCAAGTTTTGCTTTTCTTTGCATGTCCAAGACCAATGCCATGGTATTAATTTAGGTATCACAAATAGCATCAAGTTGCCGCTTTTGCAAATACAGAATCTTCAACAATAAAATTCAATTGTATATATTAACCTAATGGTTGTAGTTTGCTTTTGTATTAATACAGCCTACTTAGCAATCATGCTGTGGAATATAGGAGAAAAGTATGAAGCCCTCAACATGGAGGAAAGCCATCAGGTGAAGGAACCATATTACACCAACAATGGTTGCTTATAGCAACCACCCATGCAAAAATATGAATTATACAAACAAAATTTTAAAATGCCATAAATGGTCTAATTCTTTTATTAAAAAGGAGGGAAAGCAGAAGTCAAGCAAGGTCATATGGTCAGTTTACCAGAGAGAAGGTCAGAATAGCACTCCCTTCTCCTAAGTTTCCCGGCTCAAAGGAAAACCAACGGGACATCCAACTGTAGTCTTTTGAGTCACTGACATCATGCTAGCAGCTTGCTGCTCATATCTCCTCAGGGTCACAGATTTACATATGGGTCATGTAAAAATCTGCTATTAATAATAGATGTAAGCATGCTATATATATATGGCTAGTATTCCCTAATTTGGCACCTAGCAGATAAACAATTTGATAATAAAAGTGGTGCAAAGTAAGGGCTAAAAAAAGCTATTTTGCAAATTCAGCGATTATATGTTGTGCACAAATCATGTTGATAAATCAAATTTGATTTTTTTCTTGCACAGAAGAATAACAAAAACAGAAGCACAAACTTTCATGACCTTATCCTTGGGTTTGTTTGACTCCTCAAACCAATTATTTGCGATTTTCACCAGAGTTATTTGGGTGACACAATTTTTGAAGAGTATAAGTAGTCAAGATTAGCTGTTCACATGAAACAAAATCAATAATTATGAATTTCCAAATCAATTTGGCAAATACCCCTCTGCAGACTTCTCTTTGTACTTATTTAAAGGAAAAATAAAATTATTTCCTTTTCCTGTTTTTCCTCCTATGAAACTGAATGCTAACAAACCCTTGCAAAATTGGAGACATAGCTTTTGCTAGTCCAAATGAACATAGCGAAACATATTCTTCAGGTTCGCTGTACTGCCATCTGAGGCTGTATTCTTTTGCTTTTCAAGTAAATGACAGTAAACAAAACTGCCCTGGGTGATAGTTGTGCCCATGACTCACACTGTTTTCATGCCAGTAGAGCAGATGAGAGCAATACGGAATCATTTTTGACATTTCTGGTTCTCTGAGCAAAATGCATGCTCCTTAAAGTAGTCATGTATTCAAATTAGGGAGCAAAAGCAAAGTACATTTTCACATCTCAAAATACTCTAAATCAATAAATAATCTTTCAAATAAAAATAAAGCATCAGTGCAGTGTCTCATAAACTACAAAATAATTATACCTCCTTCTTTGAATATTTCTCAAGCTTCTTCCCTTAGCTTCCTCTTACTACTGTGAATAACATTAGGAAACGTCATCAGTACCCAAACAGGAAAAAGTTATGTGAAGTTCTCCCATTTCTCCTTCTCTACAGAAGCCATCATTTTGTTCCTAATAAATTGAAAAGTTATTTCATTTTTTCCTGAGTATTAAAATCAATACTAGCTTCCATTTCTCACAAACAATCAAAAACTCCAGGTCAGTCCAAGCAGCTTAGATCAATCTGTTAGCATTTGATACCATACCAGCTTTACAGAAGTGAATGGGGAAGAGAATGAACACATTCCCAATTTATTCAATTTCTGGTTTATTTTTGTCTTTCCATATTTTCCATTGGAAAAAAACACTTGTGATCATTATTCTATTTGTTGTCATATTGCTTTCAGGTCTGTATTTATTTTTTCAATAACAAATTATATCATCAGATTTAGAAGGTGAAATATAGCAATCATATCCTCTCTTAATGGATGTTTTTCTCTCTCTCCTAAAACAAAATACTGGGCTCCTGAAGTTAAAGGAGTAAAGATTTATTTATCTCAGAGTTTGTGGAGGTTTAAGTCCAATATCAGCTGGTTCCAAGATCAGGTGGCACATGGCAAGGGGACAAGAGTTCATGGTGGCAGAAGACAGCAAAAGCAACAAGAGGGAGTAAGATAATCCTCATTATGTCCTTCATATTGTATCCAGTCTACCAGGATTAGCAGTGCCAATGAAGTTAGTAGACTGATGCAGCAATCACCCAACCAGCACCCTTAATCTGAGCAATGCACTATGAATCAGTCACACACTTCATAGTCAGCCTTTGAAAAAACCCTATGTCATTAGGCTTTCAGGAGGCATCTAGACACAAGCCACAGCATACTATTTAATATTATACAGTAATATATTATTACTCCATTATACAGCATACATTATAATCTGTATAATGGAGATGGTAAGCTTACCTTGAACACTACCTTATAAGAAAAAGACAATTGGACAAAACAAATCATACCAATTAGTACTGCTTTGGTTTTCTTTTTCAAATTTAATTTAATTTTGTTTGAAGAGTAAAAAAAAAGCAAGAAAAAAAATCAGAAATAAAGATGGAAACAGGGCAACACAACACATATGCTACAGATTTTTCAAAACAAGAGTAGCTGATTAACAGTGGCTGATGTATTATCTATTTTTCTGGCCAAATCTGTTGCTCAGATTAACAGATATAATCATGTAAAATTGGATATATGATTGCACATTATGCTTGCATTTTAAAATTTTATTACTGCCTCCCTTTTTTTTCATCTTTTTACAAATTTATTTATTATTACTATTATTATTATTATCACTATTACTATTACTATTGCTGTACTGGGGATTGAATGTAGGGCCTTGCACTTTCCAGGCAAGCACTTATTCTACTGAGCTATCTCCCTGGCCCCTACAAATTTATTTTAAGAAGAGTATAGTATAATTGATATGACATTAGAAATGGTACATGATTAGAAAACCAAAATTACAGGCATTCAAGCATGGCTTTTGTATTACACATTTCTGTCCTTAATGTAGTTGCTTAGATGCAGATATCAAGATGCAGTTAGTAAAAGTGAGAATTCTACACATTGACTACTCTTTTCAAAAACCTGATGGAAATTATTAGTACAATCACCTCAGCCATCCTACCTTTTTCCCTATCTTTTCTCTTTTCTTTCCTCTTAGTTGTTTAAACCAGACCCATATGTAGAAATATTCCATTGTCTCCTTAGAATAAGAACCCAAAAGAAAAAAATAAAACCTGAAAGGTATAACAGACATAGTAAAATGAAAAGAAATAGAATTTAGTGCTTTAGTTTTCAGGTTGTTTATGAGGTCAGTTTTTATAGGAGAACTGAGCTCTAAAACCTCTCGTATCAACCATTGCTAGATCATATTGTAATCCATATTTTAAATTACAAATTTGTCTCAAAATTTCTACTGAGAACTTTTACTAGAAATTTACTTAGAAATTCTACTTCTAAGAAATGTTAAATAAATACAATACTTTTCAAATATGATATTCTTTTTTAAAAAAGTATACAGACACTTCAAGGAATCAATATTTCTATACAGTATCCTACTATGTAAAGGTGAGTATATATGATTTATATTCACATACAATTTATGTTTATGTCTTTTTCCAAGAATTAAAAAGATAGGGCTGGTAAGATAGTTCAGTGGACTAAGCACCTGTTTAGGTAAACACAGTGATCAGGATTCAATTCCCTTCCCCTGAGCACCACATTCTGTGCTGACCGCATCCCCAGGCACACTGAGCTACCCACCAAGACCAGATGTGGAGGTGCACACCTATAATCCCAGCATGGGAAGGTTGAAAACATGAAACAGGAGGATTACTGTGAGTCCAAGCTGTGTAGTGAGACCCTGTAACAACCAATTACATTAAAAAGAGAAAAAACATAAATATACTAAATGAAACAATTGTAAAGTTCTCTTACTAAGAATACAGCAAAATGATCTATTACTAATTCTCCAGATATATTCTCTAAACCTCCCACCACCAACATCCCCTTCCCAAATCCTCAGAGAACCTGTTGAGTTATTGTACCTACATTTATTAGGCTTGTTTCAGAAAGGAAACACAGTACCAACCAGAAAGAGTATCAGTAGTTTCAGGAAGAGGACAATAGGAGACAATGCTAAGATTACAAGCCCAAGACAGGTGATTTAAGGTGGGTTTTGCAAGGCAAAGAGAGTTTATGATGTAATGTGTTTGTACTTTAGACACAAAAAGTTTATTTTGTAAGTTTGTTTGTCTTCGTAAGTTCACTTTGGTTGACACTATTGCTTTCCTAAAATAGTTTTTCCTGGTTAAAGAATCTAAATTGTTTAGCCTATCCCAAAGTCAGAACAGTATGTCTTGCCTCAGAATGGTTTAGTTCAGGAAGAATAAAGTCTGTCTGTTCTCAGAATTGCTTAGTTCAGAAACACAAACATTCAGTTCACATTCTTCCTGTGAAGCTCTTGTTCTTTACTAAAAAGAAATTCCATTTAATGTAAGTTAAATACTAACAACAATAAGTTGATGTTCAGATAACTGAATAGTCAGACCAATGTCACCAAATAAAGTCAGTACCTGAGCCATAATTACTAATTTCCAATACATTGTTCTTTTACTGTCATGTAACAGTCAGCTTTCTTATCACTGGAACACAATACCTGAAACACACAGCTTAAAGGGGGGAAAGTTCATTTTTTATCAGTTTCACAGGATTTAGTGCCTGGTTTCCTTGCTCCATTGCAGAAACATCATAGAGGATAAGTATGGTGGAGCCAAAATTCTCAGTTCATGGCAGCTAAGAAACATAATACCTGAATAGTTCCTGAAAGGAATGGATAGGGGACCAGAAAGAGATCCAAGACTGCTCCCTCATGGCCCACCCAAATGCACCCAGAATCATGTTCCACCAATCCCCAGGGGGGGTCTCAAAGCTAGTTCAAACTGATGGTGCATCCTAGCTGCCCCATCCCACACCTTGACAATTTCTATGCCCAAAGATATTTCCTTAAACCATTCTATTGTCCAAACAAAGACAATATGAAATTCATAATTACATCATACAGCTGTCCAACATACAATTGGAAATGCAACAGCCTCTCTCCTGAAGTCTCAAAAATTGTAGCATTTTTCAGTTATGTAGGTTAAAGTTTTGAGGGAATAAAGTTTTAAGATGTGAGTTTGTAGCCTAGGTGCCTCATACCATGGTCTTGTTAATTACAGTGTATCTATATGTCCTCTTCTGTGAGTTAACTCTACTCTCAGGCTATAGCTTATCTCAGTATATATTCCACAGTCCTCAGACTATTGCACCTTTAATTTCATTGTCACAGTCTCATTTGCCACCCACTTGGGACCCCTTGCCTGGCTTCCTAGGCTTTTTTGAAACCTGGATAGGAGACTTTCTGATCTGACAACTCTTGCATTTTTTATGTCCATAAAACAAACATTACCTGATGACTTCAATGTCTACTACCATCTCTAGCAATAGCCAAGCATCATTGGACCATGGTTGCAGTAGCTTTTGAGTGTTTTGATGACTGAGCACAGGAAAACACTTTCCTAGATTTCCAGGGATTTTGTCCACAATGTTTACACTCTTGTATCCCTTGAACCTGTGATGAGTGGGGCCTTGTTGATCAGTGAGATACCTTCAAGTCATCTTTTTCTTTCATCCCTTTAAAACTATTTGGGTTTATTTTAGTATGAATTTTACAGCAGCAAAGCCTTCTTTGGCACCAGCTTTATATATGATTCATTGTGAGACAAATTCTGAGGGGTTTTTTTTAACATTTTCTATTCTGATTTTTGCCCCTTAATATAAATACATATAAAAGCAGCCAGAAGTACCCATTTCACAGATTGAGTATTGAGATGTCTTGAAATTTCATTCAGCAGTTTTCTAGTGAACTGCTCTTAATATCACTTTCCTGCAGTATCAGAACCTGGGCAGGATGTGTGTGTGTGTGTGTGTGTGTGTGTGTGTGTATGTTTGTATGTCTGTGTGTGTGTGTGTGTTGGGTGCTAGAATTGAACCCAGAGCATTGTGCATGCAAGGCAAGAACTTTACCAATGAGCCAATCACCAACCAATGAACAAGGTACAAATTTCTCCAAAGCATAACACACATGGTCTCAAGTTCAAATACTGATGGAGACCTTGTTCCATGGAAATCTCAAGACCTTGCATTTCTGTTTGCCTTTTGTTCACAGAACTAACTAGAGTCGCTGATGAAATTCTAATCAGAACATTCTAGAGCTTCTCTAGTCTTATTCTATAAACTTTTCCAATTTCTTTCTTCATAACAGCTGCAAGGCATTTAAATATCAGAGACAAATCCATGATCCCTCTTCTCCCATATTAATGTTCTGTCTAATTAACTTTCTCTTTCTTCACCACAATACTTGACACGCACAAAGTTAAAGGAGTGGAAGTTTAATCTGAGTCATCTTTTAGGAGATGCAGTCACTGTCAACTGACTCCAATGAAGAAACACTATGGTGGAAAGACGTGGGATAGCAAAACTGCTCAGGTCATTTTGGCCAAATTGAACATAGATATACATCTCTCATCAGGCAATGAATTAAATTAAAATGGATCAAAATACAAAAACAAACACAAGGGGTTGGTGAGATGGCTCAGTGGTCTAAAGCACCTAATTAGAAAAGCTTAGCAAAGCACAGGGACTGCGGTTCTGTCCCCCAACACCACATGCCAGCCATCCCCGCCCCCTGGTGGACTGAGCTGGCCACACACACACACACACACACACACACACACAATAAATAAAAATTAAAAAACAAAAACAAACACAAACTTCTAGAAGATAGAATAAGTAAAGCTCATTAGATATATATGTAGGCAGAGACTTTATGAGCAAAACACCAATGGCACAGGAAATATTACAAATAATCAACAACTGGAATTACATCAAATTAAATACATTTTACACAGCAAAGAAAACCAGCAACAAAGTGAAGAGAAAACCCACAGAATGGGAAATGGGAAAACCTTTACCAGCTATCTGTTAGACAAAGGAGTAACATTCAAAATATATAAAGAACTCCCCAAATTTAAAGACCCAATCAAAAAGTGGGAATCTTAAATGAATAGAACTTTCGCAGATGAAGAAATGCAAAGAGCAAGTAAATATATGAAAAAATGATCAACATCACTGGTCATTGAAGAAATTCAAG
>NDGN011512415.1:0-18540 GCA_002564285.1 Tympanoctomys barrerae
GGGATGGAACTCAGGCCCTTGCACTTGCCAGGCAAGCACTTATTCTACTGAGCCATCTCCCAGCCCCAATATTTTAAAATGGATTGAGCTAATTTTATAGCAATATGTATTATAACAGGAAATGATAACACTAATTAACTATCTTCAAATTTGTTGCCTTAGATAATGTTTTTGTACACCCATATCTACAATTAGCTTTAAAACTCTTACTGTAAAATTCCAAAATCAATCCTTTGAGACTCATCACTTAGGGATATGATTGTTAAGTCACCACATTTTTTATATTGGAATGTGTATATATAAAATGTTAATCATAATGAAAGTCTCAGTCCTTTTTCATTTTTGATCTGTTCAGAAATTGAATGACAATATAAAAAGGAACAAACAAAAATGTCTTGAGAAAATTTATTTTGATGGTACAATAATATATTCAGAATGATAAAATGAACTTAAAATACTTTTCTTGAAGAATAGTCATATGCTGTTAATGGAAATGTAAGTAAGCACAACCATCATTAAAATTTGTATTAAGGTCCTTAAAAATCTAAGAGCAGTGAGACCCTGAACCAAATACATAAAGTGAAAAAGAAAATCTAAAATCAAACTTCCAGTGATTCAAGTGTCCTACTTCTAGATTTATCTCCAAGGGAAAATAAAATAAACATACAAATGAGAGAAATGCACAGTCATGTTTACACTTATTTACAATATGCCAACGTAGGTACCTGTCAATGTATAACAGAAAATGTAGTATATATACACAGAAGGATATTACTCAGCTATAAAAAATGTGAAATTATCTTATTTGTAGCCAAATGGATGGAACAAATGGGTACTATGTTAAGTGAAATAAATCAAACATGTAAATATTAGTGTCCTGTATTTTCTCTTACATGTAGAAGTTAAAAAAGAAAGTAGATTTAAATTCAGAACAGTGATTATTACAAGCCAGAAAAGGACAATGGCAGATAAAGGAAAGCTGGATTTGATCTGTATTTGTTCTGTGCACATATTGAAATGTCACAATATCATGCTGAACACCATTAATAAACAAATCTGGATTTTAATAATGTAGAGAATTAAAATTTATTTTCCTTTAGTATAATTGTATGGCTGAGATGATCAAAAGTATAAAAGCAAACATCCTGATGTGGGGTCATAGCAATATTATAGTTCAAAACATCTTGATATGCAGATAGGTAGAATGTGGTACAAATTTGGAGGAAAGTTGGGATTAAAAGTGATTATTGTTAGTATATGTGTGATTATTTGAATTGATTTTAATAAGTTAATTATTTCATATCATGGTTTATTTGAACAGGTATTTGTCTCTCTCTCTCTCTCTCTCTCTCTAGACAATGACAGATGAAGGAGGCATGGAGAATAATGTAACCAGCAGCTTACCAAATAAATGAACCAAGATGTATGTTCTAATACAATCTTATAGGTAATATCAAAGTTAAAGGAAAATATTTGATAAATTTTCCTTCCTTGTTTAAAAATCTATTTAATACAGTGCTTAGAATTGTGAGATAAGAAGAAGTTCTGAAGTGCTAAAGTACAATCTGCTGACCACAGATAACGATAATGCACCATACATTTCAAAAAGCAAGAATTTTGAAAATTTTCACCATAAGGAATAGATAAATGTTTGTAGAGATGCAAATACATATATGCTTTAAGACATCATAACATAGAATTTTATTGATGTACATAATTTATATTTTCATAAATCAGTGAAAATAAGCTGAAGTGTAAAAATTAAATTAAAAAGGATATTTAAAATTGCTGATTGAAATTATAGAAAATATTTTAATTTGCTCACCCAAAAGTGCATATAGACTTTACCATTGATCTTCACAGATAAGAAATAATTTGTAAACTTTCTTTTCCATCTAAAATACTATTCTATTATACGACTTATTTCCCCGGTGATTCTTCTACCATAAATCTGAGCAGCAACACGATATATTGAACATTTCATTAGGATCATTACTTTGTATATAAATAAGCAATAGGGTTTTTTTTTTTTTACTTTTTAAAATTTTTATTTTAAAGAGAAAAAATAAAATTTCAAAACAAGATAATAAAAGGGTAAAATGGTTAATATATTGCATATCGTTATCTTTAAATTAATTAATTAATAAACAATTGTATTGTCAAAGTTTAGCAATGTATATCTTACAAAGTAGTAAATTTGATTGTTGTTTGGAATACACAGAATAGATTGGAACAAAATAAATGTTACTATTAATAGAAACTCAATTAAGGAGAAATATGAAATAACTTAGCACAAAGAAATAAACTACCAGGTACATGCGGGTACTTATTAGCAATCTGTGAAATCAATTTGAATAGATTTGTATTTGCACATATATACTAATAATTGTGATTGCAGATGGCAATATCTGAGAATAGTCAAATATAATTTTTAAATACAAATCTTTAAAAACAGAAAGTTTGTGAATGTTTATTCATTTATATTATTTATTTGATATTTTCCTTAATTGAAGTTTTATAAATTTTCAATACTCTTTTTCACAGAAGGCTTTCTCAAAAACAATGTGATCAGTATACATCATATTTACATAAAACTATCTTGCATTTCTTCCATTAAGCTTCGTTATTTTTATTGTCTTAAAATAAGCATTCTATAACCAATACTTAAATTGTCATATGTAATACGCATAGCATTATAATAAAGTTAGTGAACAAAGTTAGGGTCCTGCTCTTAAATTTTCAGAATTTAATAGCTACAGTCATATACATTTCATACACCATCAATTACAAAATATAACATTGTCAAATACCTAATAGACAAAAATAACTCTCCATTTCACTATGCTGGATTACGTTTTGTTATTGATTTTTTTCATGCTTGCTTTAAAAAATTATACCCTCACATCAAAAACAATGTACAGTATCACAAATATTTTATCTCACATTGCCATCTCATTTCTTGGTCAACTCTGTTTCTAATCTCAGTAAAAAACTTGAAACACTGTTTTAAAAGTTGATAAGTATTATTTTAGTTTTTAATATTTTAAAGAGTTATGATCATTTATTGTATGAATTAGAATAATCTATTATAAAAAATGGGATCCAAGATGAAATTGTAAATCAGCATATGAACAATCATTGATAAGTTGGATAATGTAGTAAATACTTATTTCCACAGGATAGTTGTCAATAAAATTAGTTTTTCCTGTCCATTACCCATTATGTATTAATAAAACAACAATAAGATTTAAAAAAATCTTTAAATAGCAGAAAATTTCATCTGAAGCTATTGCAGTTATCCAGAAAATATTGTAAAAAAGAATATCAACTAAGACATTCATGCAATCAGACTAACAGTAGTTCCAGAATACATATCATTTTAGAGGTGTTAAATTGTGAATAAGATATGAAAAACATACAACAAGTGACTCAATATGATTAAACAAAGAAGATAAATTAGGAAAAAAAAGGAACTGCAAAATAAAATTGGACATGCCTGCTTTTCCCTCAAAAAATAAAAATGTTTTTACAATAAACATTATATCTTATTGTAGAAGTCATTTTTATCATTTTATGTTAAAATAGCAATAATTTGATATTATTAAATGTATTATAGAAATATATGAAATATCTACACATGTTTCATTACTTTAGCAATTTTATCCTATTTTACTTTATAAAATAAAGTTTCAATAAATTTTAAAATTTGTGATTAAATATACATATAAATATAACTCAGTTAATTGAAAAATATTGTGAAATGAACCATTGTGGTGTAAAGGAATTAATCTTATTGTTCCCTAAATTGTGAAGTAGCTACAGAACTATTAAAGTGATTTTCTTTCCTATTTGATAAAAACAATATTTTATGAGGCACATATTTCACTAAATGTCACAGGTGCATGCTTACTGAGATTATTACTGCATCTTCTCCACAAATGACTACATATTCTAAAAATTGAATCCAAGATCAAGTTTATTTTAATTTTTCAAGATTGTAGAGATTTTTCTGTGCATGTTGATGTATTTAACCATTTTCATTCACATATAATTTTAAACCTTTAACTACGTGTCAGACATTAACCTAGAAGAAAAGGAAATAAAGTATAAAATAATGGTCTGCCCTTGCTAAAATTTTGTTGTTACGCAGAGAAGAAAGTTATACTTTCTTTTTTTAGGATGTAATTCTTACAATAAAAATATGCATGATGCATTTTAACTATTAAATTTCACAGTTAACTCGGCCTGACAAAGTGGAAGAACAAGGAAAGATAATGTGAAAGGTTTCATCTAAATAAACTTTCAAAGGATGTGGAGACTTTTGTTAAATAATGTGTAATTATTGTGCTCCAGTTGATAACAATGGGTAACTCGTTTTAGGAGTTCTTGGTTCAAAATATTGCTAAAATAAGCTTATGTAAAAACAGTACATTTGAGGTTTCTTTCTCATTTAAAATTTTATTTTTCTGCTAATATATGTCTTATAAAACTCTATTAAATATACAGAATATTTTAATATGGAAACAAGTCATATTTTGTAAAATATTCATTTTAATTACAAACTATATTATGTTATGCACACAGGGTTTAGAAGACCAGACTAAAATAGAAGGCTTCAATAGAGAACAAAACTGTAAAGCAGTCTAATTGAAAATGGGATAAAATAAATTAATTTGAACACTGAACATATCATTTTGTAGAAAAATCATGTACAATGAACTACTTCATCTTAATAACTTGGGTTTATATCTAACAAAGAGGTAATCGTAACTACTGCTTAGGGTTTTTGAGCATTAGGTGAAATTAAACTGTAGCAAAGTTCTTAGAACAGTATTTTTAGCAAACACATATTACACTTTATTTTTAAATATTTAAATTCTACTTCGTTAATCATTCGATATCATTGCCAAAAACCTGTCCAAGTATAAGATGAACACTAATCTACATGTAAAGAATGAATTTTTAAATTGATTAATCGTATAATTTAATTTCCAATAAATTCAAATTATCTTTGAAAACAACTATATTGTTCTATGCATAGATATACAAAGGTATTTTCTTTAAACTTGAAAATTAGTACTTCCAATCCATCTGGGACTATATAATCTGAAGAAACAGCACATTATGGACAATAGGCAATTTTTGAGAAACATGGAAAAGTTTAGATAAGAAAAAAGTGATTATGGGCCAGAGAGATAGCTCAGTAGAATAAGTGTTTCTCTGGCAAGCCCAAGGGCCTGAGTTCAATCCCCGTTCTAACGAGAGAGAGAGAGAGAGAGAGAGAGAGAGAGAGAGAGAGAGAGAGAGAGAGAGATGATTAAACATTGATCTTATGGAAAAGTTAAAGGAGAATTGCACACAGGAAATCCAAGTGAAGATCTTGACTACTTGTGATGTTCAGCAGAATCATTACAAAGATGAAGGTTTGACCATTAAATAATGCTCATCATTATAAAATAATTTGATAAATCAAGATATGCACATATATTTATCTACATTGCATATTGTATATGTGCATGTATATGCATATTACTGATTTTCAGAAATACATGTATTTTGTGTTTAGTATGGCTTCATAAAATCCCATCCATTTCAACTAATAGAAAATCTTGGAACTTGATTTTATTTCCCTAACGTCATCTATTTGTTGCATCAGTTCAAGATTGTTTAATTTGTCTACTTTAGCTTCTTATTTATAAATATAGAAAATTTCATTGTTCTTAGGTTTTTGGAAATTATTATAAAATTAATTGTGAGACTTTAAAATTAAGCAATGATATATCCAAAGAATTGGAATTTTACATCTATTCAAATCATTATTTATTGTTTACATGGAAAGATTTATTATGAAAACTTTTGCTTCTGGCTAGACTGATTTAAGCCACAGAAGACTAATATTTATGAGACAATGAGGATTAGTCTTCATCATTCTTTTTAATTATTATAGAAAAGTCCTTTGACACTGAAAATAGCTACATAGACTATGAATTCAAATTATAAGTACTTGGAAAGAATTTACAAGGCTAGCAGTAAGTGACCTTTCTTTCTTTAGACTATTATTATGTCTTGATGTTGATTAGTGTTAGGTTTTGCCCATACTGAGGGATATTAAAAAAGAAAAAAATCAGTCAATATTTAGTCAATATTATACAAGTAATACTTTAAAATTCTAGAAAAACAATATTAAAGCAAAATAAAAATGTAAATAGTGCTTTATTAAAATGTTTAAAATTATATTTCTCTCAAATTTAATAAAAAGTGTAGCCTTGCCATAAACTTTAGACATTTTTATCTATATTGAAATAGACTTCCTATTTAGAGCATACATAAAGCTTACTAGACAATCAATAAGATAAACATTTAAAATAAGGTTTTCAAAATACACAAAATGATTACAAAATGAATAAAAAAGTATTGAACCAAAGTGTATACCCAAATGGCCAGAATTTCTCATGATTAATATGAAACAAAAACTACAAGAAATCTCTTTTTCAATCCATTTTGAATGGATTTCAGTGTACTGTGAAAGAGGGGGTCTGGTTTTTTATTTTCCTGCACAGGGATGTCCAATTGTGCTAAAGTAATTTTTTTTTTTTTACTTTCATAAAACAAAAAAATACCTATTGAGTGCTATCTGATGATCATTTTTAATTTTTTCTATTAGTCTATGCCAAAGAAACTTTGTGTCCTTCAATCTATGTACTGCTATATTTATAAATCAATAGGCTAAAAATCATGGTATTATTTCTGAATTTTCAGTTATTTTCCACTAGTCTAGGTGCATATTTAGAAGGAGTTATAATGTCTTCAGAGTTTTCCCAGGAACTATTTGGCTATTAAGCTTATTTTGTGATTGCTCACAAACTTCAGGCGTGTATTTTTTTCATTTCTGTGAATGTCATTGTTACTTTCATAATCAAATTGAATCTGCAAATCACCTTGAAAAGAAAGGCCATTTTAACAACATTCATTTTTTCAATCCATGAACGTTGCAATTTTTCTGTACTTTTACTTATTTTCATCAATGCTTTTTAATTCTCACTGTGAAGATCATTCATTACTTGCTTAATTTATCCCTAAGTATTTTGCTTTTTTAAAAAATTAGCTACTAAAGATAAAGTCTTCTCAATTTCATTCTTAGTAATATTATCAATGTATAAAAATATTATTGGGGTTTATATGTTATATATTATAGGGTCTTACTAAATTTATTTATCAGTGAAAAAACTTAGATAAGCACTTCATGTTGTACCTTTCCTATATGTGATAGATAACACATTAGTCTCATGGGACCAAAGAGTGAACTAGTGGGAAGAGAATATGAGACACTATACAGAGAGAACTATAAACAAATGCAGTTTTACATTGTAAAAGTCAAAGTCATCTTTGTTTATTGTAAAGAAAGTAAAAAAGTTAAAAAATTAGATATCATGTCTGCATCTTGTACTATGAATACCTACTATGAAGACAACAACATACAATGTATTAATTATTATAAATGTCCTACTAACCTGTTTTGAAACTTTTTGCTGTTTCTTTATCAGTAAAATTTAAAAAGAAAATACAGAAGTCCAAGTCATCTTCAACATCCTCCTTGCTAAAAATCAACATTTATAAACTAATGAAATTGAACATAAAGCCTAGAAAGAAGCCTAGAAATACATAGTCAAGTCAATAAAGGTACTGAGACTACACAATAGAAAAGAGTTATCTCCCTAAAACAATGCTGGGAAAATTGCACATCCACATAAGCAATAATGAAATAGGATCCTTAATTTACACTATAGCAAAAGTAAGCACAAAATAGTTTCCCTGACAACTGTTTCCTAGTTACATGGGAAGATAAAATTAATTTCTTTAAAAAAATTTAGGACTTTACAAACAAGCAAAAACTGCACAGCAAAGAAAATAATCCACTAAGTACAAAAATATATAAGAGATAGGAGAAAATATTTACAAGTTGTATACATGATCATATATAGAGATCAGTATCTGAAATAAACTCTATATAACTTTTAATAGCAGGAAAGGAAGAATAAGTATAAGGGACCTACTGTATGTCATGGTGATTAGATATTGATATCAACATATTGTTTACTTAAAAATTGACAAGGTAAATATTTAAGTATTTTCACTAGTATTTTAAAAAATTAATATTTTAATAAATTAGATTGATTTAACAATTCATAATGTATCAACATTTCAAAAATGAAATGATATACTATTTGTACACACAAATTTTTGTCTATGTAAAAATGAAATAAAGCCAGACAATATTCATTTCTGCAGTAAGGTACACAAATGTCCAACAGGTGCTGTATATGTAACATGTTCAACATTGGTAATCATCAATGAAAATCAATATTGATATTTCCTAATTTGTAAGGATAGTCAACATTAAAAATAAAAACAATAAACGAAAAATAGAAACTGAAATACAAAAGAAATGAGTCTTAGCACTGATAGAAGTCCAAAGCATGTGTATAGTATGATGCAACCATTACGGAATTTGTACAATATTTCTTCAAAATTATAACTCTCATATGAATCAAGATTGCTTCCATGAATTTAACCAAAAACTTTACAACAACTATCCCTAAATATGTTCACAAAATTTTGGTTGAATTGGAAAAATAAGTTTTAAGATGGATTGTAGTGCTAGAGGACCACAGCTGAAATTAATTTTTCTTATATGTAAGAGAGATTTTTAATGTTTCTATCACAATAATACATAAATTAATAAAGTCATAGATATTATTTAACTTGATTCAGTCTTGCTTAACACAAAAATTAATCAAAACATATACTACATAAATTATTTTTACTAATTAAAATATAAAAAATTTAATATAATTAACATACTAAAGTATGTGTAATTAAAATTTATTGAAAGATAAATTTTATATTTTTATCTTAACAAAAAATTCAAATATTGAGCTTTAAAGTTTTTTAACTCTTTAAACAATTTGAAGGAACAATAGCAAATTATGCAACATTTTTATATACTAAAGATATAAATACATATATAAGTATATGAATAAATGTATATTTATCTCTCTTTTGTTACTGAATTAGATGACAGATAAATACATCCAGATGATAATGAATGGTATACAGCTAATTGACAGATAAAAAGATATAAACCCTTTGTCATTATCTTTCATTGCACTCTCACTGTGCTACACATTTGTTAATTTTATTTGTGTTTTTGGTGGGGTGACCAGATGTGATTGTTAGGGAATTTTTTGCTACAGATAGAATTGGCTAAAACTTATCTAATTACTTTAGTTTTCCATCCCTGGATTGGTGACTATAGTTCTGCCTTTCACAGAATTGGTTTGTCCTACATTTATAGAGAATAATTTGTTCATAGTACTTCGTTTTTTTATTATTTTAATCTTTCATAATGATAGTAATGATATTTTTTTCATTCCTGTAATTGGTAATTTGGATCTTTCTCTTCTCTTGATCACATGGGATAGGAGCTTGATAATTTTATTTATCTTATCAAGAAGTAACTTTTTTTTTCTTTAATTTGTTTCTCATTTTTTCCAATATTATGGATAATCTGCTTAAATCTATATCCCTTTCTCTTGATTTCAGCTGTTTTCTTTGTCTAATTTGCAATAAGGGAACCAGATATTTATTATATTTTTATTTTTTAACATAGCTATTTGTTTATAAAAATGTTTGGAAATAGCCTTCCTCTATCAGTGATTTAATGTAGTATATTCAGCAGCCATCTAAGGTTTTTAGGTGTTTTAGTTAGAAAAATATTACATTTCAAATAATAGCACAAATATTTTAAAAATAGTCTAACATTTTATTATTAAAACTATATAAGTACATGAAAAAGAATTGAAAAATAAAATTAAAAAGTTTAGTAATTTCTGGTTTTCAGTGTGATTTTTTTTGTCTTTTATTAATACATATTTTCAGTACAAGATGTCTCAGGTCATGGCTGCAAGTTTGTAAGCCAATTTGTTTTCTTTTTTGTTTTTTAATCATTCTTTACACCCACTTCCCTCCCTCGGCCTCTAAATCCTTTTTCCCATTTCCATGCTGGTTGTTATTATTAATTCATGTTTATGATATTTACACTCACTGAAGGCATTAGGTGCCTTTATATGATGTATCTTGATTCTACCTACTGCCCCTTTTCCTATTCTTCTTCCCTCACCCTAGGTCACCTGGACTCCTTACCATTTCCAAGATATATATCCCCTTGTTTTCTTTTAACCATTATTTATTATTCTCTTTCTTTATGCTTTGATTTACTCAAATGAGAGATACTGTAAAGTATTTAAATTTGTGTGACTGGTTTACTTCACTCAACATTGTATTTTCCAGATACATCCATTTCCAAATGTCTATTATTTATCCTTCTTTATAATTAGTACTTTATTATGCAAAGATATCACAATTTCATTATCCATTTGAACCAGTGGCTACCAGTTGCTTTATTTGTTTATACCAGTTGCTCCTAGGCTTTAGCTGTTATGAATGATGCTGCTATAAACATTGGTATGTATGAATCATTATAACATGTCTTCAGCCCTTTTGGGAAGATTCCTTTCCAGAAAGAGAAGAGATGGGTCTGTCTTCTCTATAGGAAAAGAACCATTGAAGGCATAAGAGAGAAAACAAACTAAATTATCTACTGTGGTGGGGAAGAGGAGAGAAATCCTTGAGAAATCACAGAGGGCAGACAGTAAGATGGAAAAAAATGTTTCAGAAGCACCTGCTAGCCTATTAAAAATGCAGACTGTTGGCTACTACTTCAGGTCTACTGAATCAGTATCCCAGGGATTTTGGCCTAAAATCTGCATTTTAACAAGAGCTCAGTCTTTGTATGCACATTAAGTTTGAGTAGCAGTGCTTTAGGCAGAAATTTGTCAGAGAAACCATTCAACAAGAGAAGATTGTGCTGCCTTTCAAGAGATTATTTGGTAGGGACCTGGCTATTAATTCAATTGGGATAAACCCTAGGGACATATTTGAGTTATTTAAATCCTGCAAAGTAAGGAGTTTGATGTGAGCTGCAGATCAGCACATAGGTTTAATTTATTTTGGATGTTATCAAGAGAGAGCAGAATAAAACTAATGAGAAAACTTTGTGAATTTCTTAAAACTGGCTGAATTGAAATAATGTTCTTTCTCTTCCAAATAGGACAGAGAGTAGAGAATTCTTTTTTGCTTAAAAGCCTGTTGTAAGAAATTAATGATATCCATAAAAATAATATGTTGGTTTTTAGTGTTCTTAACCAATATAAATAACAGTTTTTAATGAGAGGAAGAGGGCGTGGCAAGATATGGGAGGGGAGACGGAGTAAGATTATCATTTTCCAAATTTGGCAACTTGTTCAAAGCCCTGGGACTTCTAGCTGAGGACCCTTCTCCATTTTTTCCCTCTGACTAGCTCAGGAATGACTTAACCTTCTATGTGAGCACAGCTTCCCCTTCCCTGTTTTGTTACACAGTGACATAAAGTGTTGTGGAGAAATCCACTGAGCTGTTAATAGTGCGCTCTCCTGATGAGTCTGAACAAATTTAAAACCTTGTTTTTAAATATTAGTAGCTGTAACTCTTCTGAAAGTTCAATGAAAGTAACATGTCAGATAACTGATATAACCATGTGAACTATTAAAATTAAGGTTTGTCTTTCCTCTATACGTAAATTAAGGCAAAATTAAAATTTTAGCTGTATTTTTTGCATGCCTTAGAAGGATTTATTAGAATCATTAGCAATTTCTTTATATATATTTCTGTAGTTCTCAGCATGCTTTATTTATATCTGGGAGTCAGAAATTTTCCTCTTTCAATAAAAAAGATGGTAAGATTCATAAAGGCAGCAGTTCTTAGAGAACAGTGTTTTTCTAGAGTATGCTTATGCTTCTTTTGAGATCTTAGAGTGGGATTTTACCAAATTACAATGGAGTGAGTTCAAAATGCAAGAGAAGAAACATTCACCCCTGGAGGGAAAGATAATATAAAGCCTATGATTACCAGCTCTTAAAGTCTCTGTAGATATTAAGCAGGTAGCAAAAGGACATGAATGACACCCACCTAGGTTTATGGTGGTGGTCCCTAGGCATAGGTTTCCCCTTCAGTATCATAGGACCTCATATAGAAACATCAAACTTTATGTATGCAAATACCAGAGGATATGTAGTGAGAATATCTATCAAATTTAGAGGGAATAAACTTATTTGTTTTCTATATAAATCATTAATGAAGATGTGGTGGGCATAGCTAGAAGAAAAACCCTTGTCTTATAAAAATTTTAGAGCATAGCTCTAGATTATAGTTCTATAATCCATTTATGATAGTGTGCAGTAAAATTAATTTTATTCAATAGTGAAAAGAATATACAATTCTTGCATTTTCCAATCAATGACTATAATTCCATACTTTTTAATGTGAACACCACTAAAAGAATCTTCAAGGTACTAGAGCGAATGAAAAGACATTATGCCCATTGTCAAATAATCTATGTAAGAATGTATGTCTATTTCTTCATGGTAAGAATTATAAAATATGAGCAAACTGGTAAGACAGAACAGTGAGGGAAGGATGGTAGATGTAAATCTAAGAAGGAAGATGGTTCTAGTCTTGAGAAGCAAGTATCAAAGTTCTTGACTTGGAGAACATGTTAAATCTGTTAAATTGCATTCAATTATATTTCATGACTTTGTGATGAACCATGAGCTTCAGTCAATGGAGAAGGATCTTAAAGACTGTATTATAATTATCCTTAATGTAGAAACTAAAACTTGCTTAATAAATGATAATCTAAACATTATACACAGAAATGAAAATCCTAGGCCTGTACAATATTATTTTAAAGATAAGTTTATGTTGTTGCAGTCAACATCAATTGACGGAATAAAGAGAATATTTACTTGAAAATAAACTAATGATAAAGATCTATGGAAATAGTAAAAAAAGAAAAGTAAGAACAGTGCCTTAGAAACTTGTTAAATGACAGTCATTGGAAGGTATATGACTAGGGTACTACAAAAGTGAAAAGTAATAGAAAAAAGAACCAGGACATTTGAATGTAATACTTTTCAAGTGGTTCTACATTAGATATCCTATAAAGTTAACATAGCTACCTTAATATTACACATGTTAATTAATGTTAGTATTAATATTAGGTATGTTAAAATTATACATGTTAGTAATTAGCTATGTTAATATTAAATTGGTAAGCAAGTATCAGTAGCAAAAGTAAATTCCAATACAGAGAAATAATAAAACTATTGAAATCTATAAATCAACAGGAAATACTGAAAATGTTATCTTAAAAATGATACATTACATACTAAAGTAGATAAGATTAAATGCTAACTGCTCATTGGAATATATTAGTAAGACAGTGAAAAAAGTTGAAATAAGTACAGTAAATGTGATATTTTAAAATCTTACCTTTTTCTTTAAGTTCTTCAGAAAGTAACACAGATGCTTTTTATAGACCATAATACAGAACACAATGAAATTTAAGGTTAAGATAGAAATTCTAAATCAAGCATATGGAAGGAATATTTTTTGGAAGGAATTTTCTATTTTTGGAGGGAAGAGTCTACAGGGTGTTGAGGGTCTCACTACTCGAATGGAGTTGTAGTGATATGTCTGTTTACAGCCTCCAAGAGCTGGAATTGTGGGCATGCATCAACATGCCCATCTCAATCTTCACCTCAGTGAGACCTGGGGGCGGGGCCAGCACGGCAGGCCTGGGGATTGAACCACTGGCCTCTGCACCTGCTTGCAGGCATTTTAGTCTGCTGAGTTATTTGTCTGGCCCTAAATTTCAGGAGTTTTTTGTTTGTTTGTTTGTTTGTTTTGTTTTTTGGTTTTGTTTGGTTTGTTGGTTTGTTTGTTTGTTTACTCCCAGGTGCCTTAAAGGCAGGTCTGATGCAGCTTTTCTTGAGCTGGGAATCAAACCGCCGTATTATGCACCTGATTGCATTTGCCCAAGCAGCGCTTTAAACAACTGAGCTACTGGGCAAAGCCCAAGAAGGAATTTTAAAAACCATGTTTCCCATTGTTGTTACAAAAAAGAAAGTACTTATTCATCAAATTTTGTATGGGTGCTAAGAGAGGTATTAAGATTTCTTACACAGATGTGTGGATGAATGGTATTAATATTAAGACATATTGCACCAGGGTAACTTATTCCCTAGCCATGTTAAACAACAGTGACTTTAAATATTTATGTTTAGAAAACATAATCCAGAATTCAGTGTAATTGTTGTGCACTGAAAAACACACTATCTTGGAGATAGAATCTTATTTGGCTTCATTAGATAATAGAATTGTGTTGTAGCTTTGGATTCCAGAAATAGTCAGACAGAGCTTTTAAGATTAAGTTCAAAGCTTCTAAACTTTTTACATTCTATTTATCATTTTGGAAAAATGTATACTTGTCCATTAAGACTTTAAAATTGATATTTGAATATACAGTGTAGTCCATTATGTCATTCCATTAGCCTACGACTTACTGCATTACAGCAATCTAGTATTTGCCTAAGCATTTTATAGAAGAAATAGTAAAATGAAATGTTTGATGTGAATGGATATGATTTACTTCCAACATTTAGATATTACTTTGGTAATTGAAAAAGTCATCCACAATATTTTTGTGTGAAGATAGATTTTTATCGTTTATAATACTGAAAAGGCATTGGTTTATATCATTTCGAATGGGACTACATCAATCAATCATTTAGTAAAATTTTTTTTTCTGAATAATTACTGAAGTATTTTTCTTCAATATTATAAAATATTTGTGTTACAGTAGTGTCCACATTTTACTTATGTTGAATAAAGCATTTTGATCATTTTTAGAGTTTGAATGTTACATATAAGTTAATTATTAGGAGTTTAAACTACTTAATGAAAATTTCCAGAGGATTTAAAATATTACACTTCAATTTTTTTTACATCAAAAATTTCTGAAACTTTCTCAAAGAACTCTCCTTGCATAGATAAGAGAAGAGATGTAGGAAAAGTAAGGAGACACATAAGTTTTAGGCTCTCCTCTTCCACCCTATAAAAACATAGGTAGATGATGATAGACAGACAGACAGACAGACAGAGAGATGATAGATAGACTGAGACAGAAAAATGGCTTATCAAGTTTCTTACAAATTTATTCTTCTAGCTCATTTTTTTACTCTAGTGAATTTTCTCTATAGCACTTTGTGACTTTTAATATTTGGAAGTTTTCACATTTTCAAAAGTCTCGTGATAAAAATGAAAATTCTTGGTTCTATAGTTAAAAAATGTTTCTGTCAATTTCCTGTGTCCTTTCATCTTTTTAAAATTTTCTTACAATCTTGGCGGTGTGCTATTAGTGAGATCAACTATTTTCCATCTCTGCAGAAAAACACTCATTTTTCTGCTTCGAGCTTTCCATGTGCTGTTATTTTGCTGTATTTTCCACTTGTCTATTTCATATAGTCACATCTTCCATCATGATTTACCCAATCCCTTCAGGTATAAAAGTACATTCTTACAAAAACAGAAAGAGAAGGGCCAAACAGCTCAGAGAATTAAAGTGCCTGTAAACAAGTGCAGGGGTCAGCCCTGGGGCATGCTGAGAGGACAATTTAGCTGGAGCATGGTGGCGCAAGTTTGTAATGCCAGCTCTTGGGAGGCTGTAAACAGGCGGATCACTACAAGTCCAATCTAGTAGTGAGACCCTGAATACGCTATAGACCCTTCCCTAAAATACAAAAAGAAAAAAGAAAAAAGAAAAAAGAAAGAAAGTGCATTCCTCCATCTGGTCTTCTTAGTCTCTTTGTTTTCAGTCTCACTACCATATCCTATCCTTCTATTTGATGAACTGACTCACAGAGCAACTGTGATTGATTTGAAGCAATATTGATAAAATATATTTAACATGTCAATATGTATTGATATTTAAAATTCAGATTGTAGTGCTGTAAATGCTGTATATTTTGGTTATATCACCTTAATTCTCATACCTCTGTTTAGAAGTTAGCACAGCACATTAAACAGAAACACATATTTTCAACTAGCAAATGGGAAAATAAAAAAGAATGAAAACATTTATTTCAAAAAGAATCAGTATTTCTAAATATTCTTTCAAGAAACAAGGAAAACTATATAGAACAATAACAATACAAGTATAAATACTCCTGGAAGAACTAATTGGCCATGAGCATCAGAAAAAGTCATTCTTCTACTTTACAACTTGGGTAAGGGGATGATAGACATTATTCAGGCTTCTCTCTGGCTATTCTCTTGATATTCTTCAGCCCACTTCTGGCAAGAAATGATTGTGTACCACAGGGAGAACCTGGGAATTGACCAAGGGCTGAGACTTTTATTCACTTCTATATGAATTACTTCATTAGATAAGCCTTCTAATTCAGAATAGTGTTACCTTAGAGCAAGTAAATTCTACACAATGAAAGTTGGAGAGAATAAAAGTTGAAAGTTTGAAAATGGCTTCAGTAAGAAGGGGAACTTTATCTAAATTTAAATTTTTTGAGAAAATTAATATCATTTGCATTCATGAAATAGGTTTATTCTATGAAGCAAATCAAATCCACCAAAGATGCAATGGGTAGACTGTAGCAGATACTGTTACCAATCATCAGTATCTCTGTTTGAAGGCCCAAATAGTCCTTGTCAACCTGCCAGCTCTGTGCATGTGAATAGTAGATAGTTGAAACTATTATAGGAATTACTCTTGGTTGAACAGAGCTGATTTCCTTAAGTCTGTGCTCCATCCTCAGATTCATTGTCATCAATGTTGACCATAGTTCTGAGCAATTCTTTGAGCTCAGTTTACTTTTGCTTCCTGCTTAGCTAACAGTTGAGTCTCCTGTTGTGACTGGATTATGGTTTTATCTACCCCCTTTATTACAGGACACTTCCTTCCTTCCTTTATTTATTTATTTGTTTATTTATTTATTTAGGTCAGCTCAGCTCAACCTGAGGGTTGGGATGGCATAGGATGTAGTGCCAGGGATTGAACCTCAATCCCCTTCACCTGCCTAAGCTTAGTCCCTTCCACTGAGCTATCTCACAGGCCTAAAAATAACTTTTCACCCTCCCCACTTTCTTTTTGTGTTATGGGGTATAACACAAAAACTTGGAACCTTGTGCTTCCCAGGCAGGCACTTAAGCAGCTGAGCTATCTCTCCAGCCCTCTTCTTTACTTCTTGAAAGAGTTTATTTCTAAACATTCTCCAGTATATTCCTCAGTGGCAAATCATCTTTTCAGAAATATTTTTTCCAGGAAACCTGATTTTACCCCACCACAGTTCTTTATGAAAGAACATGTCTCAATGTTGTCATAGTTTATATAATTGGGGTTGAACCCTGGGTTCTAGCAATAAGATACATCGCTCATCTTCTTTTATTTTTTATTTTTAGACAAGATTTTTCTAAACCACTATGTAAGCTACCCAGACTCAGCTCAAACTTGTGCTCTTCTTTCCACACCTCAGAAGACTAAGTTGCCTTTGAGCACCTTCCTAGTCTATGGAATGCCTATGCCCTCTTTCAAAATTGAATTATCCAGTAAGAACCTTTGTGATCATATTCTCATTCTTCTTTCCAATTTTTCCCATGAGATCCTGAAATTTATAAATGTAGTAAATAATACTTAAGAAATAAGATAGAATTTATGTAAAATAAATATTTTTAAAAATCTCTTTTCCTATATAAGAAACTAGCATAAAGCATTACAAAGCAACATATATGACTCTAAGTTTGACATACTCCACAAAAGTCACAACTTTTATTATATATTGAGGTTATTTTAAGAGTCTACAGCAATAGGATTTTTCATTATCTCACCCTTATCAGGACTCCCTCAGATACTTAATACTGAGAGGGGTAAGAAATAAATGTTCAGAGGAAAACAAATTCAAATATTTGACTCATTCATAGCTAATTGTGGTTCAATCTTGTGAACAAAAATATGTAAAAATAGAAATAAAACAAAATAATGATGATTTTGTGCAAATTATAATAATATTTTGAGACACAGATTCTTGTGTGCTTGATTGTTCCTAACCCAATCAATGAATATTCTTATTAGAAATGGTTTTGACATTTGTTCAAAGGGGGCCAGGGATATAGCTCTGCAGCATGGTCTCTGCCTTGCAAGCCTAAGGCCCTGAGTTTGATACCCAGTGCCACAAAGCAAAAAAACAAAAAGCTTTACAGCAAAATTTGTTGAATAAGGAGGAGAAACCTACCACTTTCAGAAGTATATACACACACACACACACAATTGTAGAGTCGAAGTACACACACATGCACACACACACACACACACACACACACAATTGTAGCGTCGAAGCCACCAACCAGTGGCAATAAAGAACAGGAGATCCTAGAAAGTACTGGGTAAAATGAGATCTGCTCACAGATTTTTAAATAATGTTCAGTATAAATCATTATTTGGAAAAAAGCATTCAATTATTTTAAGTAATACAATTCTTTTTTTTTCAGAATTTTATTGATAAACAAATAGCAATTAGACAGTTTCAAATCAAA
>NDGN011512416.1:2109-30078 GCA_002564285.1 Tympanoctomys barrerae
CTTCTCTGGCAAGTGCAAGGGCCTGAGTTCAATTCCTGGTTCTGCAAAAAAAAAAAAAAAAAAAAAAGTATAAGGAATTGTTATATATCCCATATAAGTCAGTCTATTATTATCTTGCCTTAATGTGATATATTTGTCACAATTAATGAACAAACACTGATACATTATTAGTAATGTAAGTTTATTGTTAGGATTTATTTAATGTTAATATGGTATATTTTTGTGCTCCAGGTTCCCATTTCATATACATTACTTTATTCTTGACTATGGGCTTCTCTAGGCTACAGCAGTTTCCACAGACTTACTTTGTTTGAATGATCTTAATAATTTTGAGAAATGAAGTATTTTGTTGAATGAAATCCTACTCATTTTTGTTTGATAGATTCCTAAAGGATCAGCCAAATAGCTCAGTGGATTCAAGCACCTGCAAGCAGGTGCAGGGGCCAGGGTTTCTATTCCAGGGCCTGCAGTCCCAGCCCTGCCCGCCCGCAGGGTACACTGAGATGGCAATCGAAACCAGGTGTGGTAGCACACTCCTGTAATCCCAGCTCTTGGGAGGCTGTAAACAGGTGGATCACTAGAGTCCGAACTAGTAGTGAGACCCTGAACACCCTGTAGACTCTTCCCTAAAATACAAAAAAATAAAAAAGATAGTTTCCTAGATTTTGTAGAGGAAAGACATTGAGATACATGTGACATGTTTTAATGTTTTATTTCATAAATGAAGGGGAGAGCACATAGTAACTTTATGAGTTAGAAACATCGACGTTGACTGTGATTGTCTGCGTGGAGTAATATCTATCAACATTTTCATGGTCACACTTTTTCTCTCATTTCTATACTGGGAAGTTTGGGAGAAAGTCTATGCACAAACAAAAAATGTAAATTTTATATTTGTCCTCTTTCTGGCATTTTCTTACCACGTATGACTACAAACAGAAGTAAATCCTTAAATTTTCACTTAGTAAATTTTCAATATTTCATGTTTATAATTTAAATCTACTTCCCGGTCTTATTATTTATGATAATTATTTGTGATTTCCTTTATATATTTTGAATTCATTATCATATTATGTGTATTGTTTGTATATAGTTTATTAAGTAGCCACTTGTTAGTGGTAGGATATTTTAAATTGTAAGTGATCAATAGTTATTAAACTTCTGTTCTCTGTTTCTAGTAATTCAGTGATCTTTTCCTGTGTAATTTTACTGGCAATTTTCAGTTATTTAAAACATCTTTCCTTCTTGGCATAACTCAACTTAGTCTATTTCATGTTTTTCTGAATTATTGATCTTATCAGAAGCGATCTTGCCAGGTTACAGGTGATTTTATTTTATGTTTATAAAATTTTTTCATTTGTTATTAAAATCTGGACAATTTCTTAAAATTTGCTGTGTACTAATTGCTCTTCAATTCTCTAGATGCTGTTGTGTAATATTGTTTTTTCTACTTTCAGAGTGTTGGGATAATTCATCACGGCAGCCCCTGGAGACTTTGTGGAATGTTTCATCAATTAGCAGCCTCAACATCTTTAATAAGTAAGAGAGTATTTATTTATTTATTTATCTTAGTTTCCATGTCTTCATAGGGCAGCTTGTTACTCTTCTAAGATCATATTTTATCTAAATTGTCAAAGTGATAGCATAACATTTTCTATCTTTAAGATTAATAGTGCTCTCTCTTTTGCTAGTTTTTGCTTGGTAATAGTCAATTATTTTACTTTTTTATTGGTGAAATTTTGGTTTGCCTTTATTTTGTGTAGTTTTTACATTTCTTTATTTAAGAGACTTATGGACCTTTATAATTTTGGGGAATTGTTTCTAAAGGTGCATGTCATGGATTTGTGTCCTGCCTTCATCCCTACAATCTACGCATGTATTTGTATATTATATAAATATGATATATATATCATATATATATAATCTTCATTCACTTTAATAAATTTTTAAAAATCATTGCAATTTTGTATATGGCTCATAATTATGTAAAAATGCATTGATTAATTTGTAATTGTTTTGAGTGTTTATTTTACCTGTCAATAGTTTATGTTTACTTTATTCTGAAAAAATATCTAAATTTAAGTCTGAGATTCTGACTTGCTTACTGAAGTATATTATTAATTTTGACAGAGATTTCTTTTGCACTTGAAAATATTTATTTCACCAGTGCTACATGTGAATTACACATATTTTATTATGTAAAATTAGGAAACTTTAAATTGTACCATTAATATGATTATGTTTATCTAATTCAAAAGATGATAGAATTGTACTATATTCTCCCATTGAGTAAATTTGCTAGTTATCCCTTGTTTTTAATTTATGTTTTATATATGAAGATGTAACTATATATAAACTTAAAATTAATTTATTTTCCTATTTTGCAATGACTCTTTTATTAATATGAAATGATACTATTAATTTATGTAAAATTTCCTTTTAGTCTATTTCACAATTATTTTTGTGTTTATGTTAGCTTTTATTTAAATTACTTTTACAGTACTGGTTTTTCCCCATTATTTTTAATAATCTATGTTTGCAAGTACAAGATCCTGAGTTTGATCCCTGGTACCACAAAAGAAAAAAAAGAATAGAAAAAAATAAAACAATAAATTCTTTTTCTGATATCTACTTGCTTACATATAATGAAAGATATTTTAAAGACGATATCCAGCAACCCTGATACCTGGACCTCATTATAATATATATGACATACATTATAATATATTATAATATATATGACATACATTATAATATATTATAATATATATGACATATAATATATAACATATATTATAATATATTATAATGTATATTACAATATTGCATATTATATATATGTATTTCATTTTATGTCTGGCCTTCTTTCTTTGGAAAATTTGTACCTTTTGTTGACTCTCTGGCATAGTATATAACATTACAGATTTTCTGTAGTAACTTGAAATAAAGATTAGAATTGAGATTACTAGGGGCCTGGGAGATAGTTCAGTAGAATAAGTGCCTGGAAAGTGAAAAGTCCTGAGTTCAATCCCCAATNAAAAAAAAAAAAAAAAAAAAAAAGAGGAAGAAGGAATTGAGATTACTGAAGCCTTGCTCTCAGGATTTTCAAGGTGCATATTACTCTCTGAGCATCTCCACCCCTCAGTGGTCCTGGTTAGGCTTTTCCAGAGAAACGGGATTGATACATGCATAATTACGGAAGAGCCTACTAGGCAGGCTCCTAAGATAAGAATTCGGAGAGCCTTGGTGGCTGTGTGTGCTGTATGTGGCTACGGTAGCTTCTCAGCCTAAGAAGATGGAAGAATTGAACCAGGAGGGAAGAAGGATATATGGCATCAATCTGAAACTAGAAGCTGGAAGAGCATGAAAGAGTCACTGCAACGTGTCTGTCCTGGACATTTGAACAAACTGAGACAGATTTCCAAAGACGGTGCGAGGAATGATGAGCGCTTGCAGAGTGGGGCTCTACGAAAAGGTGTCCAGGGATCCCCTCTTCCTTCCATCCCACCAGAAGCCTGTTGGACGCTTGGTGCCACCCACTTACCACGTGGGTCTCTGTCCTCTCAGTTTAATGTTAATATTGTCAATGTTATAACTCAGAGTGGATTTCCGATCTCTTTTTACTTGTCACTTTTTAGTAATCATTAATTGTCTTGGAGGGAAGACTAATTCAGGGTATGTCTTCATACGAATTGGCATTTGATTTGTCTGATACAGTGCATTGAAAAGGCCCAAAACTTCTACATATAGAAGCTAAAACTGTACTGTCTAAAAATAATATTGAGGAGACATCACAAATGCACTCTGAGGTATATTTTACAAGTGAGATATTTTACAAAAATATAAGTGTTCGTGGTAGCATCAAGGTTATATAAGACGAAAGAAGGAGCACAACTATGTTGTAGTTTAAAAGAAAAATGAAACTATATGATAGCTAGCTGGCCACGGTGGCATATGCTGGTAATCCTAGCACTCGTGGGGCTGAGGCAGGAGGATCAGTGTGACTTCGAGGGCAGCCTAGGCTACATAGTGAGTTCAAGGCCAGCCTGCACTATATAGTGAGACCCTGTCTCAAACAAAGAAACAAACAAATCTATGTAACAGTTAAAGTTCATACTTAAATTCTGAACCATAAAAGAAAAAAAAATACACAAAAGACAAGATTAAGAAATTGAAAAAATGTAGGTCAGACAGTAGATATTAACAGAATTCAATTTAAAGTTTTAAATTATATTATTTTGATAATTATGCTGCAATAATACAATAAAATTCCTATTTTATAGAATATATGCCCTGATATGTAAAAGGAAGAATAAAAATAGCACAAGCAAGAAAACATGAATGAATAAAACATTTGTTATGGACATATTTTCATACACACACAAACATAGAGAACTGATAAAAAGGGGATATTAAGACAAGGGTTAGGGCCAACAAATAGCTCAGTGGATTAAAGCCCCTGCAAGAAGCCGCAGGGCGTGGGGTTTTGATCCCTGGGACTGCCATGCTGGCTGCGCCACCAGGGATCACTGAGATTTCAATTGAGACTGGGCATGGTCGTGCACTCCTGTCATCCCAGCTCTTGGGAAGCTGTAAACAGGTGGATCACTATGAGTCCAAACTAGTAGTCAGACCCTGAATGCCCTGGAAATTCTGCCCTAAAATAAATTTTTGAAAAGCCAAGGGTTATATACCTAAATAAATTAATTTAGGTAATGGATATATGTGACTGTCTTACATTATCCTTGTGACTTTTCTGTTAGTTTACAACAAGTTAAAACAATAAAATTCCTGAAAATATAAAATGATCCCATCCCACCATAAACAAAGAGAGCACTGGGCTTATTTGAAGAGTGCAATAAACAAAGGCATTCAAAGCAACCATAAAATCTTAACCCTGATCGCAGTTTTCTTAGATTGATTCAATTCCCTCACTGAGGTCTCAGTACAAATGAAAGAATAAGCAACTACATAACTAAAATAAAATTCGCTATACATAAATTAAACCATCATTTAAAAACGTGAAAATATTTTCAGCTCAATACAAGTCAGACAGCTTGTCTCTGTTATAGAGTCAACACAAGTTAAAATTCCTTAAATGAAGGACATGCCTTTCTTCTGGATCTTGCTTGGGAATGATTGGTCAAAGAACATGAGAAAGGGTAACTGTCTTGTTTAACCGTGTGTGTGTGTGTGTGTGTGTGTGTGTGTGTGTCTGTGTGTCTGTGTGTCTGTGTGTGTCTGTGTGTCTGCCTTAAGGGCAGGTCTGGTGCGGCATGTGGAGCTGAGGATCGAACCACCATCCCCTGCACCTGACTGGGTTTGCCCAAGCAGGTGCTTTCAACAACCGAGCTAATGCACAAGCCCCCACGTCATTGTTTACCCAGAGTCTTTAAAAATTAATTTCTAGATATATGTATATGTGCATTTTAAACCTCTTTAAAAAGCATTAACTACATGAAAATGCTACATTTTTTTTATATTTACTTACAGCATAAGTTAAGAAGTACCTCATTATGAGAAGAACAGAAAAAAAGAGTAATCAGTACTGTTGTAAAGTGTATATATCGTTCATGAATGAAATCTGGATAGTTAGCAACTACCCTAAAAAAATCACAAAGATAGAGAATGAAAAAGTCAACAAAAGTGTCCATGTGAATTATGCAAAATTCTTGTCTATGGAAAGAGCAAAAGGAGAGCAAACAAGAAAAAGGAGAAGAAAAAGAAAAAGAGAATTCCTGACAATCCAAAGAACAGAGAAAGATATCAAACTGGAAAAAAAAGAAAGGAAGAAAAGTAAATTTCTGATACAAGTATCTGTCATAGTCTTAAATCACAATACATTAAAATTTCAAAAATGGCAAAGGCTCTACACAAATTGGCAAAAGCCTCACTAGTCGCAAGACAAGCAATGAAGTAGCATTTAGCATGCAAAACCTACCCACCTTCATGGGTCACCCATGTTTGAATTTGCAGATTTGTCTTCCTGGTCTTGTTTGCAGCTGGTTCTGCACAGTTTTTTCAATGACAAGGACAGTGTGTTCACATGTTTCAATATCTGAGACTGACACACAGCTGAGGCACAATCCAAGCTCCAGTGAGTCAAGCATGTAGCATCAAAGGTGGCTAAGGGAAAGGAAAGGGAAAGAACAAAAGGAAACCCGGATGATGGAGAAGAGAATGCTGTCTGGCAAGGAGAGAGCCATCATTTTCCAGGACTTCGGAGCACTGGGGGCGGACAGGCAGCACAGCTCTCCCTTGCCCCTGTGGGGGGGTGACAGGGTCATCCTGGGCTCTTGGTCTGATGAGTGACTTAGCACATTTCTTCCACTCCCAAGATGGATCTGGCTTTAGAGCATCCTTAAAGAGAAATAATAAATCAAGAGCTCTGGATTCATTTTCTGCCCCTCTCCAACTCTTTTATTTTCTTAAAATTCTTTCTTACTTAGAACCCAAATGGTGGGTTTTTGTACCAGTTTCTGACTTTAGGCTTTCAAGAGACAAATCTTTACTTAAATGATTCTAAAACACCTTCTTCCCAAAGAGATCTGCGGCAGTTTTCTTTTTAGCCTTTGGTATCAATTTTATTAAATGCTGCCTATGTCTATGCCGCTCAAACTGAAATTCTTTCTTATATAGTTATACCATGCTTTATCTTGGTCTAAGCTCTGTCCACTTCCATCAATGAGCGTTTGAGTTTTTTATGTCTAATTTATGGCATAAATTATTGTATAAAATTTGTAAACAACATTAGTTTTAAAACATGAGATGCATTTTGACATGGAGCATGAAGAATAATCTGGAAAAATTACCCATTTAGTAATTATTAAACATGAGTGGATATACAAAATTTCTCAGAGCACTTGTGAGTGCTGCTGTGTTAAATGCAGTAGCACATATTTTGTTTTTAATTAGATGTCTTTTTATCTTTGTTGATTCATTATTTTTACCTTTAAACTCTAAAACTCAGTTAAACTTCCTTCCCCCTGGATTTTTCCTTTAGATTATCAAATATTTTTCTCCTTGAAATCTAGTCTACTTACTGAAAATCCCTTGAAAACAAACATATGCAGAAGCCTAGGAAGATCAAGTAAACCTATGAGTAGAGAACCACTGTGAAGCAGAGATGAATCAGAAGAGTCTTACAATCTCTTTGCTCAATATTAGCTGATATTTCTATCTTGTTTTTTATACTTTGAAAGTATAAAAGAGCATAAATACTGGATTAGTCAAGTTTTCATTGCTCTGAAAAAGTATCTGAGATAATCATCACATGTAGGGTCACATTATGACATCTCTTATTTGTATAAGAATTTTTTTAATGTATTTTGGTTGCTGCAGGGTCTCACCACACAGCTTGGACTCTTGGTGATCCACCTGCTTCAGCCTCCCCAGCACAGGGATTATAGAGGAGCACCACTACACCCAGACTATGGTTCTGTAGGTGGGGCTGGCATGCCATGTGGTGCTAGGGAATGAACAGCAGCCCCTAGGCTTGCTTAAGCAGGCATTTTAGTCTGCTGAGCTTTCTCACTGACCCCCAAGATATTTTAAAAGTACAATCAAGTTACAGATGAAAAAGTGAAAGGGTAGAAGAGAGCTCTATAGAAGAGCTAGTATGAACAATGGTATCTGAAAAAATATATCTGTAAACTAAAACTTCTTACATATTCATAAAATTGATGAAAGTACAGGTTGTTTAATTAAAAAAAAACTTCTAATCAATGTTAGCAAGCACTCAATGGTAAGATAGTATAGGGTATAGGGAACCAGTAGCCAAATGCTTACTCTTTATAATATAAATCTCACATTCAGTGATAAATTCTGCTAGTCATTCAACTAGTCATTTCAAAACTACCGTCTCAGAAGTCCTAAAGTCACCTTCATTTCTTCTGTTCTCATTGCATAAGTTTTAATTTACAAATTGTCTTTCAACATAAATTAGCAGAAAGTCCCTAAACATAAAAGATCTACCTCATTTGTTAGTTGAAAAAGTTTTACTATAGATTAAGTCACTAGTATCTTATTTCCTACAGGCAGTTCTGGTAATCTGCATTTGGAATCCATAGAAACCAGATATTTGGGCATGAAGAATTATAATCACAACACGGTATTGTAATTTCAACAGATAGCCTAAGTCTATAAGATTCTGCTGAAGCGAACCATTTGGCATCCCTTAATTTTTAAAGGATATCATTATGGCAAAGCTCTTGTCTCAAAATTCTCTTTGGAAATCTACATATAAATTAACTTTATCCTCTTAAACTTATTCTGAAATATTTTCACACATCTCCCACAAATTATCATATATATATATATATATATATATATATATCCATATATATGTATATATATTTGTGTGTATATATGAGTGTATATATATATATATATTCATGAAAATCATTGTTGCATTTTTGTCTAGAGAGAAAGTCACTTGAGTGACCCTGAATATCTCTGTTCCCCAACTGTCACAATCTTAACCATTCTAGTACTAAGTAAGGCAGATAGAAAACCAAAACGTATTGGCTCGAAAGCAGTCTGATTAAATAAATAGCAAAAAAAAAATTCTTCAAATAACTCCTCCCCATTACGGCAAAGGCAGAGTTGCAGTGGGCCATCAGATGAGATGACCTACAGCAGATGAGATGACCTCCACCCACAGGAGTGGGAGGCGGGAGGAGCATGCAATGGTGTTGAGTACAAAGGCTTTAGATTCTGCTGAAATTCTAGTTCACCTTGGAACACTGCACGCAACTCTCCTTGCCTCAGTTTCTCATCTGTGGTAGGGAATTACATAGCAATTCTGCAACACTGTGGAGATGAAATGCATTTATATAGTTAAGGCTCTTTCAGTTGATTAATATTAGCTCATATAGGGCAATAGCATATCCAAAGAGTGTTCAGTTCTTAAATTTGGGAGGTTAGAAATCACTGTTCAGTTACTGTGACAGCTACTGCTTCCTGGAAGAGTTTGAAGTCATCATCTTTTAAAAGAAATAAAAACAGTACAGTAAAAAGTAACTTGATAGTTAACATTGATGTAAAGAAAAAAGATGGATATTTTCCCCCAAATCTCACATGATAGCAAGAATATCTACATATAATTGCTTATTTGATGATTTTTTTTTTTTTTGTGGAACTGGGGATTGAACTCAGGCCTTTGGGCTTGCTAGGCAAGCATTTATTCTACTGAGACATCTCCCCGGCCCCCTGATGATAATTTTTTTTAAATGTGTTTAGTTTTGTATTTTGTGTTACTGAAGACTGTACCTCGGGCTTCAAGCATGCTAGGCAATTGTTCTACTTCTATCACACCCTCTATTTTACTCAGAATTTTCTTAATGAAAGGCTGTACTCGCCACATAAATTGTGACTATCATTAACGAAAAAGTCTATGCTGGTCTGGCGAGATGGCTCAGTGGACTAAATGCCTGCTTAGGCTAGCACAAGGACCATGGTTTGATCCCTGGCACCACACACCATACCTGCACCACTCTTTGGATGTGCTGAGCTGGCCACTGAGCCTGGGCGAGGTGGTCCACACCTATAATTCCAGTGCTAGGGAGGCTGAAAACAGGAGGATCACCACAAGTCCGAGCTGCATAATGAGACCCTGTACAGAATACATTAAAAAAAATTCTATGCTTACCTAAATGAAAAATTGTCCCCATACACATACAGAAGAATATGCACCATGTTTTCATGTTTTAGAGAGCTTGTGAATAAGACAAAATATTGGTATTTTAATGGCTCCTCTTGGAACAAGCTTTAGGTATATTTATAACTCAGATATTATGATGTATTTCGGATAGTTGTGACACTTTGTTGTAGATGACATGATTCTCCCACTACAGGGAACAGTAGATTTATTAATGGGGTCCAATTTCTTTCCACCTGCAATCTATCAAGTAAAGTAAAATAAATGGCTTTCAACAAGAGATTTAATCATGAAATAAAGAGAAATGGAAATTTTAAAGACAAGATTTCAACGTAAGAAGTGAAGCCACAGCTGGAGAAGAGGATGGATCCTGCTGAACATAATGCATATGGCAGGATTACACAATGTTAGATCTCCCCCATCCAGATCTCACCTATCCTACTCTAGCATTTACTGGGAAAAGTCAAATCATTTATGACATTGAGCTTTTTATTTAACTAGCAGTTTCCTAGAGTGTGAAAAGGTATGTGAGCAAAGAAAAGCGAACCTCAGCTACCAAACTGCTTTATCTTGTGAGTGAAAGAAGGAAATATTTATGGGCCATGGGGGACATAGCAACATGCCCCATGATATTCCATAATAATGCAAGAGTCACCCAACTACAAAGCAAAATACATGATTATCCAGGCCTGTCTACAGTCTCCCAGTCTCTGCTCTCTCTGCCTCTAGTTGGGCCATGAAGACTTCAGGGCCTAAAATGACATTGAATATTTCCTTCTCTTCTCTGAGGATGTTCTATTTTTAGTTTAGCAAAACTTTAATAGCTGATTAAAGAGCCCAAACCTCTTTATAAATAATGCATAAAAGTCTAATAATCATGTCTACTCATCATCTTTCATATAGTGTATCACTGTTCATTTTAATTAGAATTTTTCTCAACATTTAAATGTTAAACTTGAAGCATAATGGAGAGGTCAACTCATATCATCTCGGTACCACTGTTTTAGCAAGTGCTACACAAGCCGGGGGAGAAAAGCTAAATCCCAGTATAGGACTGCCTTGAAGTATCTTGGCCACTGGCTGCTAACTAGGTGCTCTGCCATCAAGGAGTTGATTGTCAAATGTTCATTAGAGTTGTCCCCCTTTATGTGTGCTTTCTCTTTCTCTGTTCATCATAGTCTGAAAATAAGTGGAAAATGCCCAGAAAAAAAAACAAAACAGTAACTCAAAAACTGTTCACCATTCTGATGAATGTGATGCAATTTTATGCTACCCCAATCTCCCCAAAACGTGAATCTTCTTAGCCTATCCACTCTGCGTACCTGACCTGCTTGTTAACTGGGTGATATTCTCTATTTCCAGTGGGTGGTCCGCGGATGTCTTATAGTCAAGTCGCCCCTTGCAGAGCAACCAAGCAACAGCCCCCATGTTTTTGCAGTTCCCCTTGCTTCATCATGCCACATCTTTATCACCGCAAGATTGCTTTCATTACAATACATTTTCAAAAAATGTATTTATTACAGGGTCTCACTATGTAGACTGGACTTGTAGTGATCCTCCTGTTTTCAGCCTCCCAAGTGCTGAGATTACAGGAGACAGCCACCATGTCCAGTGTCTCATAACAATACATTGTTATAATGATTTTATTATTTTCATTATTGTTGTTAATGTTATTCTATGCATTAAATTTTATCATAATTATGTACATATAGGACAAAACATAGTACATATAGGATTTGGTGCTATGGACTCCGCAGGTTTCATCTAAGGGAGGGATACTGTACATTGTCCAAATCCCCCTTGTCTAAACTATGAAGAATTCATTTATTTACTTATTTACTTATTTGGTACAGGGTTTGCTACACTGCGATGTTCCTGTCTCAGCCTCCTCAGTGCTGGCATGACAGGCATGAGCCACTATGCCTGGTTTTTGTGGTACACATGGTGCGCCCTGGGTTCCGGGGCCACACGCCATGCAGCTTCTTGCACTTGCAAAACAGGCACTTAGACCACAAAACTTTGCTTTTTTTGAGACAGGGTCTCACTGTATGTTTCAATGAGAGTTGAGTGTAACCAGAGTTTAGTAACCCAGCAAGGCTGAAGCTTCTTCTTATAAGAGCGGTTTAGATTATCTTTTTTGAAGAACCTTAGATGTCTTGAATTTCTATTAAATTACCTAACTTTTTCAGAGGCTGATGCTAAAACTGCAAACCCATATGTAAAGGTGAAAGACCACTTCAACCCACTACTGTGCCAATTAAGCTAATGAATGCAAAGAAAAACTTACCCTGAAAAACACGGGTAAAATGTGATATAATTAGATTTTCCTAAAGATGCATGAATTTTAACAAGCTACTGACAGTTTCGTCTTAGGTCTTCTACGTTTTTTTTCCTTCTTTTCTTTTTTTAAACCATAAAATGTTTCTTCTTTTTTCACAGCCTATTGGTATTGAAGCATATATGTGGATTTCAAGAACTGTGAACTCACATGGGAAAGACCTAGATTAAATTGGTCATATTTATTAAGTGAAATCCATATGGCATAAGATAATTTGATTAGAAACATGCATCAAACCAGTCGCTATAACTTCTGAATGGACAGCAGTATTTGCTTCAAGCATGTGGTATTTGATGGTAATAATAGCAATAAATTACCATGTGCTGGAGTACACGTTTTGTTGGATCTTTTATCTAATACAGCTTTGTGAGTTTCAAATCCCTAATGCTGCATAACAGGAAAACTAGCATTCAAAGCAATCTTTATGAACAGTTTTTCTGTTTCATAGCTTCCAGATAAGCCTTCCATCTGCTACAAAAAGTCTCTGTCAACTGAATCCACTAGATCAAAGAATCGTTGACAATTATTAAAAGAGGGGAAAATCCACAAATTTGTAATTCCATGTTATCTCTCCCATTTTCTATCTGCAGCTCATACAATTTTCATACCTTTACATTGTAACAATACTTTAATTTTTTAAACACATTTTTGGGCTCATTTTGTGAGAGCATCAGGGACGTTAGCATTTTTTCCTGTTCTTTCGAGGCTCATAAGTGATTTCGCTGTCCTCGGGTCCCTGAAGGAAATGCAACAATGCCTTTGCCTGCAGAGCTATTTATCATCTTTAAAATTCTCCACCGAGCTCTGAATGATTTACTCAATGGAGCTATGCAAGGCTGTGTACAGTCCTTCCCCACTCCCTCAAGCAAAGATGATACTCCTGCTGTCAGGCAAGGATCCATCTGCCCATGAAGATCCTGAAAACATCGACACAATAGAAATAAAATCCTTTTTTTGTAAGTGAACATGGAATCGGTGATAGTTAATTTATAGGACAAAGATCCAGAGGTTTTTTTCTCTCATTTTTTTAAAGTAAATGTAGCAAGGTGCTAGGTGGAAACAGTAAAAATAATTTTTCATTTGTGGAAAAATATGTATTTCTTCAAATGGGTTTCTTTTGCTCCTTGATCCTAAAAGCACTGTGAGAAAATCTAATTGGCATTGAGAGACATCTACCTCACTTTAAAGTAAAATGTAATGCAGTAACGTTTCAGTTACTTGTGCATTATGTTTAAACATATCAATTTATTGTCAATATTACATTGGCAAGAGAGGGCTTAGTATGGAACAGTGGACCTGCAGGACTGGGGTGCATCAAGTGATAGGACACTTGCACAGCTTGTCCTGAGCCCCAAGCTTAATCCCCAGCACAGCAAAAGGAAAAGAAAATCCACAGAAGGGACACAAAGCTCCTGTCCCTATAGAATCCCTCTCATTTCAGTGTAACCAAATCCGCGCACCACCTGGTCTAGTCTGTTGCTGGTCTATTTACTAGTCACATCCCAGCTTCATTTTCTGCACTGTTCAGGCCATTTTGGTTTTCAAAACTCACCATATTCACCAACTGACACCCTTTGCTTACATAGCCACTTTGTAAAATAAGTTCTGCAATCCCCCAGCTAACTGGACATGTCGCTATTATTATTTTAATACAGATTTTTATTTCCTGCAATGACAGATGCATCTATTTCTCATTTTAAAAATGTAATGAGGGCCTGCCAAATAGCTCAGGGGATTAAAACACCTACTTAGGCAGATAAAGGGTCTAGGGTTCAATCCCCAGCATGCTGTGCAGGCCACGCCCTCAGGGCGCTCTGAGACAGCAATTGAGACTGGGCGTGGTGGTGTGCACCTATAATCCCAGCTCTTGGGAGGCTGAGCACAGGGGGATCACTACAAGTCTGATCTACGCAGTGAGACCCTGTAGACTCTATAGACCCTGTAGACCCTGTACTAAAATTTTAAAAAGTCTAATGAAATTGTATATAAAATAAGTGTATCATCTTCCCCCACCTATGACATCCCTTCACATTGTAGACAAAAGCACCATCATTGACAGACTCAGAGAAAAACTAAATGAGAGTGCTTGCTGCTGAAAGTAGAAAAAAATGCTACAATGGAAACCACAATTTAATATCTAGTTTTTATTTTATGGCCTGTTTTCTCAACTTTCTCTAGTCTTTTGTTTATAATTGCTATTTCGTGTAATTTTATGTCAAGAAAAGTTAGAAACAATCTTAGGACAAATTTTGCAATTCATTTTGATAGTATGCATAAAAGAACTAACTGCAAACATATAATGATTTAAACCTTCCTACTGTAATTATATAAGAAGTTTCTTAAATTAATTGGCAATGCTTACATATAACTTTAAAATTTTAGAAACAAGGTAATATTATAAATATTATGATTTCTTATATAAAAACTGTCACTTTTTCCATGAGTATGGTAAATGGCTTATTTGATTTCTTTTCTCTTGCTTTAATGTTCAAATATTCAATACAAATTTACAAACCTGGGATATAATCCGTAATTTTGATGGACCCTAGATTTTTAACTCTCTAAATTTGTGACATGCATCATCTAGGACTTTGTTCTATATTACCCTGGAATTCTCATATTTCTTCTATGTTGAATCATTGGTTCCTTGGGTAAACTTTATCCCTGCTTTCTTTCAGTTTCCAGGACAATAATTACATTCCTTACATCCTAGCAATGGAAACTTAAAGGTAAATATTGTGGGGCAGCTTGCTGGGTTGAAAATATGCTAGTAATTGAAAATTGCTGGTAATTTGAATAAGGAATTCCAGGTAGAAATTCATTTCTATCTGAACCATGAGGACAATGTTCCATTGCCTTCTGACTTCAGACATTACAAGTTTATAAATACAATATTTTTCTCAAGACAAATTGCTGATATATTATTAATTCTTTTTATTCTTGAGAAATTTTAAGATGACAGGATTAATTTATTGTCTTTTCGTATATTAAAGATGTTCTCATAGCGTCTGTCTTACTTTCTCCTTGTTGTTAGGACAAAATACCTGACACTCAAAATTAAGGAAGGAAAGACTTATTTAGCTCACAGTTAGTGGAGGTTTCAGTCCTCACTGCGCTGGCTGTAAGGCAGAGCGGCACATGGCAGAGGGCAGCTGTCATGGTCACAGAAAATAGCAAAGAGCAAAGGAAGGGCAGCAGCTCGGCAGCTAACAAGCCTCTCTCCCACTCCTACACTTGTATGTAGCTCACCCACCCCGGGGCAGGTGTAGCCCTCACACTCACAATCCCACTGTTGGATCATGAATCAATCACAAACTCTAGAAGCCGCCTCATGACTGCAAGAGGTTTTATGGGGGACAAGTAGACACAAACCATAACAGCATTCGTCTGGCAAAGCTTTTGGCAATAAATCTGTTGCCATCATTATATGCATTCTTTTATGTATGAGAGGTCTTCTAATTGGTTTCAAAAAATCTGCTCATAATGTTGCATAGTCAAGGTTTTTGTTTTGCTTTGCTCATTGTGCCTCAGAACTATGAGTTTTTAGTTTTTACCAAATTTAAAAAAAATTTATCTAGTATTTCCTTAAATATCTTGTCCCTTTCTTCTTCTAATTTCAGAAATTTTAACTAGATGCGCTTTGGTTCACTGTATGTTGTTTTACATCTTATTAATGCTGTGTTCATTTCGTTAAATATCCTTTTTTCTCTGTGCTATATTTTGGATACTTTCTCTTCTTAAGTCTTCAAGTTTACTACTCTCTGCTTCTGTGTGTGTAATCTAGTCACAATGTGTAATCTATAGCTGCAATGTGTAATGTAGTTGTGTGTGCTGTGTGGAGTCCACTACACATCTTGAGACACTGTGTCCAGGCTTGTGTGAGCAAAGGCACTATTACCTCAGACCTGTTCAGGAAGTTCTCTCTGTCTTCACTCTGCCTCATGCATAGACACCAATCACCTCTCAGCTAAAGACTTGAGGAAGCCTTTGTGTCTCACTGTATATATAATTTCATCTTAGATATTTTAGTTTTCAATTTAAAAAATTTGATTTGAATTTTTATATCTTCTTTGCCTATTATATTTTTGGATGTCTAGAATACAGTTATAATACATATTTTAATGTAATTCTTCATACAGAGTATAAGTCAGTTCCAGGTCAATTTAGAATGATTTTTTTTTTTGCCACAGTAAGAATCTTATTTTTCTTACTTCTTTTCATACCTATTTTTTTGTGTGTCTCAATATTGTCCACTGCTGGCTATGCTTCTATCACTGTAATTATTCCTAGTCTTTATTCAGAACTGTGGGTTAGTTATTTTTCTTTGCGGAAAGAGGTAGAGCTGTGGATTAAACTCAAGGGATCACTCATGCTATAGAACATTTTGCTTCTTAGTTACACCATCATGCCACTTAAGAATGACTTAATCATTTAGTTCTTGTTTTCAAGGTTTGCAATATAAGACTGGAGAACTCACTGTAGGGCTAATTTCTACTCATAGCTAAAGTAAGATAGTTAGGGTTTGATCCCCAGGATGCCATGCTGGCCCTGTCCCCAAGACACGCTGAGATGGCAACTGAGATTGGGTGTGGTGGCCTGGGCCTGTAATCTCAGCTCTTGCGAGGCTGAACACAGGTGATCACTAGGAGTCCAGTCTACGTAGTGAGACCAAATAGACTCTTACTAAAATACAAACTAAATAAATAAATCAAATAAAGTAAGATGTTTGTGCTTACAGAGTTCACTACAACCCTTGAAGTTTCCCAGGTGACAGGAGCAGGTGCCGGGCCCAGGTCTGTGTGAGCACAGGCTCTGTTGGATCTGTTCAGGAAATTCTTTCTGTCTTCACACTGCCTCATAAATGACACAAATCACCCCTCAGCTGAAGTCTTGACGAAGCCTCTGCAGAATCCCGAAGTCTTACCTGAGCTTCTGCCTCTCCTTCAGAACCTGTCCCTCAAATCTGTCTGAACGGTTCTGTCCTGACCTTCAGTTCCTTTCTTCTAGCCACAGAGTTGCCAGGCTGTCCCTGAGTCCCCTAACCCCACGTTTCCTGCTTGCTTGCTGAGCACTGTCTTAGCTTTTGTTGATGTGCTGTGTCATGAATTCTGTCCTTATTTGTGTGGTTGAAGAAAGAGGATAAATCTGATTTTTCTTGGTCCATTCTAACAAAATTTAGAAATCTTACCAATCATCTCTCCTGTTTTTAATTCCAAAGAACTTATTTCTTTCCATTTTCTTTCCTATTTATGTATTTACTTATTTATGTTTGGGGTTGAACTCAGACTCACATGTGCGAAACACTTAGACTGTGCTCTGACTTCTTTTTCTATACTTATTGATGTCTTGTGCGTCTGATGATTAATTTGCCTTCATTTCATAGGATTGTTTTTCATTTCAGTTAAATGCTTTTGTTTATTATTTTGACATTTCCCTTTTACCATGAATTCATTCACAGTCACAATTCTTGGTTCATATAACAGGATGAACCTTTAGGGCCAACATTCTGGGAGTGTGGCATGAAAATTGGTCTGCTCCTTAGGCCCCTGCTTTGGTTAATCTTAGCTTTCTTTGATAAGCTAAGTCAGTTAATGCTCCTAATTAAACCAAAAAACTCTTTTTCACAATTCTAGAGGCTGAAATCCAAAAAATATATGCCTGCCAGTCTGAAGTCTGGTCAGAACTCTGGTGTTTAGTGTTGCTTGTCAGCTCACCCAGAAGATCATTAAAGTACACTTCTTGACATGTCTGAGTACATGTCTTTATTACTTTTCTTGTTGCTGAGATAAAATACCAGAGACTCAGAGTTAAGGAAAAAGACTTTTTTTAAAAAAATCTCAGAGTAGAAGTTTCAGTCTGTAGTTGGTTGGCTCCGATGCAGGGTTGCATATGAGAAAGCATAACAGGGGAAAAGCAGTTCATAGAAAAGCATGGAAGCAGATGACAAGTAGACAGCAAGCGACAAGCGACAAGCAAACAGGGACAAGTGACAATAGCATCCTAGCTTTATTCCTTATATTTTATCCAGGTACCCAATTTTAGGGTATATAGCACTTACATTCATGGTGGGAAACCCTGCTTCCTAAACAGAACTATGCCAACCAGTTGATGAGCTATCATAGTAAGCACATACCTTTGGTCCCCATACCACGTACTCTAGTTCCAGCCACCTGTGGCTGCATGAGGCTTTGGGGGACATCTAGACACACACTGTTACAGTGAGTCATGGGCATGTGGCTTTGGACTATATCTTGTCCTTGGCCTCTTTCGCTCTTGCATTCTTCCTTCTGCTCGGCTTCCTCCCTGCCATGAAATGAACAGCTTTGCTCCTTTCTCCATGGTGTTTCTGTTTTGCATCTTGCTGATCATGAACTGAAATATATGAAACTATGAGGTAAGCAAACCTCTCCTCCTCTAAGTTGTGTCAGTATTTTGTAACAGCAGTGGGATAACTAATACAAATTCATTCTCAGAGTCATAGATGACACCATAGAAATGTCCTCAGGTGGTGGAAGGAGCAAGGATGCTTTCTGAGATTAATGTCTCTTTTATAATTATATAAGCCCCATTAATAAGGGCTTCATCTTATAAAGTTTTACCTTCTGTTACCAATACCTTAATAACTGCACTTCAACATAGGATTTTTGGAGAGACAAAATCCTTTGGAGAGACACAACATTTGTATCATAAAAGTCCCTTTTTAATTCTGTCATGAAATCTGTATGATTTCTAAGGAAGGAACAGAGTAAATTATCTATAATTTGCTGATAATAATTAATAAGAAGTAACTCAATTTTCAGCTCTCATCTCTGATATGTTTTATTTAGGATATACTATTATATTGGAAGTTAACCAGTTTTCTCTTATTTCATGAGCATATGAGAAACTGTGCTTTCCATTTTCTTTATTTTTCAGGTCAGAGGATTATGAGACTCATGAGATGTGGCACCTGAAGACTAGCACAGTCACGAGGACCTCGAGGGATCCTGTAGCCTCTCTGTTCACGTGCTTCAGAGGAGCAACTCAAGGTCTGATGTCTGAGCAACAAAGCAGAAGAAAGTCAAAATAAACCTCCAGTGGGTTTTTCATGAATGAGTGATGCACATGCCAACCTTGAGAGTAGGAGAGCATTTCAAATGTACATTCCAAAATATCCTACCCCCCAAAGAAGGTCTTGAGTAACAGTAGTGTCTTTCTCTTCCTTATTGTTATCAGCCTCAAGTATTATTCATATTCAAATGTATCTTCTCCACTAATGGCTAGTTGGTAGAGCTATTCACATGTATCCCTGCTGGGAAACTCAGTTTCATTGCTGGCTTATCTTTTTTTCCTTTAAAATAAAAAAATAAAATAAAAACAATCTTTTTTATTTTGAAAAAAAAAGTTATTCAGAATCAGAATACATTGACTAAATAGGTGATGGATAGAATTTAATCATAACACTCTAAGTGTATTTCATGCTTTATCACTTATTGTAACGATATGAATTCAGATGATATAGACACATTAGGAGGAAGAATGAAATACAAGGATTTCATTCCTATATACCACTTGAAGGAAATACACAAGATATCTTTCTTTTGGCTTTCTCTAATTTATTCTTGTAGGAAAGAAATAGTGTATGCCTAGTAATCACATTCTATACTTCTTCCTAGAATATTGCCCTAAAAATTACAAAGGGTGTTTGAATTCAATTCTAAGACTGACAATGTTATCTGGGATTTCAAGGAAAAACTGGTATAATAGACTTTCTTTATTAGAAATGCACTGTGGTATCTTTTCAAATCTTGCTGGAGTAACTTTAAATTCTGTTTTCTGTATTGGATAGATTAAATCCACATACTAATATATTTGCCTATGAGCTACATTTTGGGACACTATATAGGGATAATTGTCTGAATGTGGTAATTCTAAAATTTTATATGGTAGAATTTTTTTTCTGTATTTTCTTGTATTCCTTCTCTTTCTCTATTCATGGAAGGTAAAACTTGCCACAATAAACACTGATTTATTATTCACAAGTTTCAGAATTACTGTTTGGCTGACAACTTTTGATAATCTTGGCTTCATTAATTTCTCAAATATAATCCTTAAGAGCAAATGCTACATCATATATTCTGTATGAAGGCCACGCATGGTTTGTAAACATAGAGTGAACATTTAATAAACAATTCCGCCTGTAGATTGCTTATAGGACCTTTACTCAAATATATGAACCTAGAAAAGCCTTGATGAAATTAGTTCATCATATAATTACTATATATTTCTTATACAATTATTATATATTGATTATATGCTATGTGCAGGTTACTTTTCTAATTGTAAGGGAAGTAAAAAAAAAGGGAAGAGTAACAGCAAAAAATTCCCTTTTATGGAGCTTGCAATCCTAGACCATGACAAATACTATGGATAAAAGGAAATAGGGAAAACTGGAAAAAAGTACCTGAGGACAAAATACTCTAATATGTTTCTTTAGGAATGGCTATCTAATGGACTGTAGAATAAGAAGTATAGTAGCATTATAAAGAGGCTCAGTCTACTTTCATGAAATTGCATACTTGTCTGGTGTTTTAAGTCTGACATTAAAATCATCATGAGTATTAAGTCACTTGTAACTGTTCCTACATAGTTCCTGGGAGGTATATTCTAAGTATTATGTTTAAAAAGTATCAACATTGATAAATGCTAGATAGATAGATAGATAGATAGATAGATAGATAGATAGATATTTACTGCATGAAGTACTTGAACACAAATTTCAGATGATTAAAATAGCATCAAATGATATGGGGTTAAATGTAGAAATAAATTTACATTTTTTATATGTCAGCAAGTATGTCAGGCATAATATGCATATAACTGAACGTGCTTTCCAAATATCACACATATTACTTGAAATTGTGCAATAAATATTTTTTAGGCTTTATCGTTTTCTACAATGTCTGTTACTTGATGTAACTTGGTTTTTAGTGATCAAATCAGGAAGAACAAATGCAAAGACATTTTCACTCAGTTATTGTATTTCTGCATGATTTGGTAACATATCCTTTTAGAATCCAAGTTTTGGCCCTGAGAGACCTAATGTTTGCCTTCAACCTGCTGATCTTTTGACTGATTTTATCCAAGTCACATAACCTCCTGCTTGAGTTTCCTCATCTGAAAACCAGAGATAAGCAGAGTTTCCCACTGTTACCATTAGGATCAAAGTGTGACAGAACAAAGGGTTTGATGCACAGAAAACCAAGCTCTGAGAAGACCATATCGCAAGACTCAGTAAGTCTAAGTTGATCAGGCACACAACATACGTGTCCTCTATTGTCAAAGCAATTTATTCCACAAGTCACAACTGTTACTTAAAGCTTGTTTCTACCCCCCCCCAAAGGTCACAGTCATCAGTTACTTCATGTTCTGGTGGGATCTTGCTCTTATCCTTTTGTCTAGAGTTTTAAAGTCAAAGATAAAGACAAGTTGATAGAGACAGCTGCGTAAGGAGTAGCAGAGATGGCTGGGCGTTCTTTGTCTTTCCAGAACCTTCTCTGTCTGTCTACTATCCCACATCCAGTGTCTCTGTTAGTCTCCACACTTACATGTATGGGAACTTGAATTATGGGCATTTAACATGTGCCCAGAGATTAATAAATGCTCTGTCATGTACTGGTCCTTGTGTATTGTCTCTTAATTTGTAACCTTAGTTTCAAATGGTAAGTCAATGGTAAAATGTTAAAGATCAAATTTACTCAGAAAGAAAAACAAAAACTTCCTAAGGTGGATGATAACTGATGAAGGTTCTATGAAGGATGTGCTATTATGAGGGATGCAAGGATAAATTACATCTACCCATCGTTTTCAATTCTAAGTTAATACTGCTTACATTTGTCCTTCTGTATATTTTCCATCTTTTCTATAGCTGCTTCTTTTTAGCTCTATAAATAAACTTAAGATTTTCTCAGCTCTCCAATTTGAACATTAAATTAAAATGTAATTTAAAAATATACCTTTAGTTATCATCACATTCTCTTTTCTCACAAGTTTCTAATGCAGCAATTTTAGACTGCAGCAGACTTCACACCTTCCTTTTATTGCAAATATTTTAACATTGAAATTTATGTCCTGAAATAAAATATGAAATGCACAGATAATAACCAGCATATCATGCTTAAAAATCAACAGAAGGGCCTAAATATAATGTAAATAGAAGATGTAATGAAATAATATACATTTCTGTTTGAAAATGCTTAAGCATAACTACATATGAACCTCATGGGAACAATAATATACTAGCATTTGTAGGTAGAATATTTGTTCTTGCGACGGCTACAAATTCAAAGGTAGGTGTATCACAATACAATTTCAAGAGCTAACAGTTCTACTTGTGATATGATTTTCTAAAACAATAAATACTTCTTGTGAAAAGCATAAATTCTTCTGTCGATTACATGAACACTGCTTTCCTCAAAAAATAATGTGTATATTAAAACCATGCAAAGGAAATTTTGTTTATGTTAAGGCAGCAATATGTAATACAAAGCAAAATCCTAGAAAGATGCTTTAACTTTAATTTTTATAAATATACTAATATCGAGCAGAAATTTTAAAACTTTCATGATGCAGACAAACCTTTGTTATTGTAGAGTTTTGGGAATGGCCAACTGTTTCATTTCCCTTGCTCTCTACTAAATATCAGAAGTTGGTTAGAGTTACTGTGGAATTTCTCATGAAGACTTATACTTCCAAGTGCCACCAAAGAAGCTATGTGTCTATCAAAATTAGTATTAAGAAATATATAGTCTTCAAAACAGCTGTTTATTTTACCTTTCATTCATTTCCAAATGCAAGGAATCTCACAGCAATCTATGCAGTGTTCTGATGCATAATATGCTGTATTTGTAGGTTGCTTCAAAATGTTGTGATACTGCTAACACGATTGTTTTTCCTCAGTACTGGAGATTCAACCCAGGGAGTTTGCACTGACATATCCTCAGACCTTTTTATTTTGAAGTTGCATGCTACTACATTGTAGGCTGGTTTCTATCTTGTGATTTTATTGTCCTACAATCCTAGAATTGTGGGATTGCAAGTATGTGCTACCATATCATGCTCACAAATTTTGTGGGCTTTATTGTATTCATCTCAGGATATCTAGGACTAAATCCTGGATTATAGTAAAGCTGTGTCCTTAATAGTAGTTGTCAGGAAATTTGCAAAGTGATTTTTATTGTATGTTTCTACAGTAAAATAAGAGCTGCTTCATCTGTCTACCATCATCTAGTGGTTTGCATAGATTTTAGTACACAAAAATGTGTCTCATTGTAGTTTAAATTTGAATCTCTCTGATGAATAATAATTTAAAGAATGTGTGCTTGTGTATCTTTTTATACAGATTCTCCAACAGACTGTTCACTTTCAATACTGCTGTTTGTTTTTTTTTCCTCTTGTACACATAGAGTTCTTTATATAATCTGAACACAGGTAGGGTGAATGCGTTTCCATAGGATGCTTGTTATAAATCTTAATACATGATAAATGGCACTCCTTATGCTGTACCTCAGCCCCCTATATTTCTTCATGTAACTTTCTGGCATTCTGTGCCCTTGATCAACATCTGCTTCCTAACCATTGTTCTATTGTAAGTAAGTTTCTATACATTCAACTTAAAAAAAAAAATCTACACAGAAAGCAAAGTAATGCAATATTATTCTTTCTTGATTTATTTCAAAAATGTCCCCTAGGATAATCTGTGTTACTGTAAATGGTAGCTTCTCCCCTCCCCTTTGTTAAGGCTCAGTACTATTGCATTGTATATATTACCATTCCTTTGTCACTGATCCCTTAATAGACACAGGCCATTTCCGTGTTATAATAGATATTATGAATAATGCTAAAATAGACCCAGGAGTTCACATACATGTGTGTGTTGCTGTTTTCCTTCTCTTTGGAAATGTATGCAGAAATGACACTGCTGGATGATATAATAATTTTGTCTTTAATTAGTTAAGTAGGCGCCTAAGCCAAATGACAGTCTCATCAGCAGTTTGCAAGGGCTCCTTTCGCTCCTTTCCATGACAATACTTGTTATGGTGGTCTTGTGTTTGTAGCCAGACTAGCAGCCTAAAATGATGTCTTTTTTTAAGCTTACCTTCCTCTGATAATTAATGTTGCCAAGCACCTTTACATCTACCCAATGCCCACTTATTTGTCTTCTTTGAAAAGAAAATACCTATTCGTGTCTTCACGCATTTTTTAAAATGGGCTATTTGCTTTTGTGCTATTAAGCTCTTGCTAAATTTTAATATATTTTGGCTATCAACCCTTTATCAGGTACATAGCTTGCAATTTTTTTGGTAATTTATAGGCCGCCTTATCACCCACTTGTATATTTTTGCTTTTGATGCATGAATTTTTGATGTGATTAAAAAATGGCAAGTTGTAACAGGATTATTATGTAAATACCTTGTAAAATGTTTTATTTTATTATTTAAAAACACCGTACTTTCCTGAATGAATTATAGTATGAGACATGAGGTAATGTCAGAGTAACTCCATGTAGCTGTATTCTTAGTTTCTCTGTCTGCTGATCTATTTGTTTAGCTCCTTTTGTTACTACACATTCACAAGCAGTTTTTTATTTTCTTCTTTTTCTTTATGTATTTGGTACAGGGTCTCATTGCACAGCTTCGACTCATAGTGATCCTCCTGTTTTCAATCTCCTCAGTCCAGGGATTACAGGCGTGCACTACCACAGCAAGTCTTGGTGGCCAGCTCATCATGCCTGGGGTTGGGGCCCACGCAGCATCCGGTGCTAGGTAGAGGCAGTTTTAGGTGACCAAAATTATCCCTAGAAGAAAATTTCAAAGAAGAAAATCAACATTCAAAGATGCAACACTGCATTGAAACTATAGTAGTGTGGATCCTCAGTATTCTTGTCAGCAAGTTCAATAGTTGATTTGGGAATTGAATCACAGATTTCCCTAATGGTAGGAAATTTGGAAGGTTAATATTTCTTCTGTAAATTTGTAGTTCATCAATGAAGTCATCTGGATTAGAATATTTTTTATTTAAATGCTTAAAACTTTTTCTTAAATTTCTTATATGAAATAGAATGTTTCAATTATTTTTTTCCTTGCATGATTTAGTAGCTTATGTTATTAAAGTAATAGAAATAGATGTGAGGATGCTTCTATCTGGCCAATTTTATGGATACCAACTTTTCTTAAATTTCTATCATCCTTCTAATATCTAGGTGTTACAGTGATGTTTTTATTTTCATATCTGTGGATAATTTCTCTTCTCTCTTATTAATGGTTTATTGTGGCTAAAAGATGCTATATCTAATTGATTTTTAAAAAAAGCAGATTCAGTTGTATTAATTTTCTGTACTGTTCTCTTATATTCTCTTTTTAATTTTCTTTATGATTATAATTATTATCAGTAGTAAGAGTAGTAGCAATAGCAACAGGAATGAAACTCAGAGCCTCGATTTGCCCAGCAGGTTGCATGGCTGAGCTACATCCCCAGTCCATTTGCATTCATCTTTATTGAATGCTTCTCTTTATTTCTTCCATTTGATTATTTTTAGTTTAAAATTCTAATTTGAGACCTTTTCTCTTTTATGATGCAAATGTTAATTGCTATAAACTCTTCTGTAATTGCTGCTCTATACATATTAAAAAGTGATAAAATGTATTTGCATTTTCATCCAGTTTAATATATTATAATTCTTCTTAAAATTTAACTCACTACTAAGTTATCCAGAAATGTATTGTTTAGCTTAAAAATACTTGAATATTTTCAGTCAGTTTTCTGCTATTATTTGTTAAATTCTGCTATTTTTGAATGTATTCATGTGATTTCTATTAAATATGTTGTTTTAAATAATATAATTATTTCTTTTTGACTAACAAAATACTTCCACCTGCTTATGAGGTACAGTGTGATGATTTGCTTCATGCATTAGTTATGTAGTCATTAATATAATTCCATATCCAACATCCAAAACTTTAAATACTATTTTATGATAGGTTCCTATTTTTCATTGTTAAGTATTTTGAGATGTAAGATATATTATTTTATATTATATTTACCCTTCATTTCCATAGAACATTGCATTTTAATTTTTTGCTTTATCACTGATAATACAGTCCATCTCAATGAGAATTCTAAGTGCATTTTATAGGTGAAGATCAAAACATTTCCCTTAAAGTAAGTTTATAGTTTGTTGAAGTCTTTGTATTCATGTTGATTTATTACTACTTTATGGATCAGTTGCTGAGAAATTAGGGTTGAACTATCCAAATACAATTTGGATTTCTCATTTATGCTCACTCATTTGCTGTTTCTGTTAAGCTTACTAATAAGCTTGTCAAAAACTCTCCCCCTCTTCCTTTCTGTGTTTCTTTCAGCATTTTGTCAACTCCTATAGTTTTTATCTCTTTGCTAAATTTATCCCCCTGATCTTGCATGCCTCCTACCTTTTCCATTGTAACATTCACCACGATCAGTTATTTTAAGATCCCTGTCAAATAGTTCTAACCTCTGTATCACAATTAAGTCTCATTCTGTTGATTGGTTGGGTTCTTAGCATTTGGTAATTTATCTCTTCTCTTCTTCTATGCCACATATATTTTTATTGAAAGAGAGATAAATTTTGCTGCTTTGTAATGGTTTATATAAGCAACCTTTTTTTAGAAAAAGTGCTTTCTTTGTGCTAGGAAATAATGTGGAGACTTGAGTTAATTTAGTCAGTAATGGAGCAGTGTTTGCTGTTAATTATTGCTAAGATAACTTTCATTGCTCCACAGGTTCCAAATTTCTCTAACATGCTTTCTGCTTAAGGGTAGAGGCCACTCTGCTACAATCCCTCCTGCTTTTACATATGCTGTCCCAAAGCCCCTTAACATCATGACATACAATGCTCACATTTGCTGTTCCATCTCAGAAGTCATCCATTCTGTAATGCCTTTCCTAACTCAGGAAAATTTAAGTGGTCTAACTGTAGGTCTAATTGAAAACCAGATATTTTCTCCCTGAATTTGTTTATCCCTAACCTGAATACTGCAGCTGAGTTTGGGAAGAAACCTGAAAAAGGATACTCTAACACATGTTTGATTAGTAACACTATAAATATATGTATGGATGAGTGATTTAGTGTACAGCTATCTGGCGCATCATGCACGCGTGTGATACATGCAGTAACTAAGATTATGAGAAGGAAAGCCAGGTTACTGTGAATCTGCTAATTCTATTTTTAAACTGCAAAGCGATAAAAAATAGAAAGAGTGAAACTTTTATATTATTCAAAGATAATATTTTAGAAGCATTTACTGTTTATTTGAATAGTTCTAAGTAATTTCTATATAAGAATTAATTTCATCTGGTTATGAACAATATGCCTAATGTTACTTTCTCTCCACAAATAAACTAAGTCAAGAAAAGAAATGTGGTTTGTTTAAAATCATACAGCTTTCATACAGTAAAACGGAGATTAATTTTCAATTATTATAGCTCCATAGACTGTTTTCTCATCATTCCTCCATTAGAATCACAAATAAACATTACATGGTGAGGTTTTGCAATGAGAAGAAGGAAAGAAATCATTTCTATGATGAATAAACTGAAGAATATTATTTTCTTGAATAAGACTGATACTGTTCTCATTAGTCTGTGTACAGCCACAGTTAAGATTTGTGGGATGCCAGCTTTTAAAGAATTTTGGGTTGTGGTGAATTGAAATAGTGTAGTTAAATGTTCTGTCGTCCACCAATTTTAATTTCTACCTTGTTTTTAGTCTCCTCAAGATGATGAAACTATTCTGGATGTGTAACTGCTAAGAGAACAAGTAGATAAGATTTGGAAGGTAGTTCAGTGCAGAACATTGGCCTAGTGTGTGCAAGGCCTAAGTTGCAGTCACCAGATTGAGAGAGAGAGAAAGAGAGAGAGAGAGAGAGAGAGAGAGAGAGAGAGAGAGAGAGAGAGA